>CM021745.1:12958562-12970988 GCA_011075105.1 Heteronetta atricapilla | reverse complement strand
AAGAAAGAAAGAAAGAAAGAAAGAAAGAAAGAAAGAAAGAAAGAAAAAAAGAAATTAGTTATAGCTTGTCCCTTCCTCTCAGGTTACTGCTAAGCTTTCTGAAATCAGAGTTTAAACTCCACAACTTCTAGAAGTTTCAATTAGGAACAGGCATTAATTTCACCAATGCCTTTGTGTTAACTAGTTTTTAGTTACAACACATTGCTATTAAATACTGCACGAAGACTGGTTTTCTGGTTGTCCCTGGGAATTATGCTTACAGCTGTGGGCATTTTATAAATGGCTAACAGAAAATATATCATGACATTAACGCTTTGTAGGGGCAGTTGCAACTGACAGTGTACAAGACAGCAGTCCCAGATACCCCAACTGTGTATCATCTAATCATTTTAGGACTGATGGAACTGTAACATTTTCAGAATTTAGATACAGACCTAGGTCACAGTTTCATATCTGACCTAGATAAGTATAACAGATCAAATTAAATCTCTACGTCCAAACATCTGCAGCCCTTCAAATTGTAATCTAATGAACTGTGACCAATTCAGCACGTCAAGGCAGAATCAGAAGCTCAGAAAATCTATGAGTGCCCTGCAGAGATAGAGTTGTTAGTTCATTTTGGTTTTGTTTGTTTTTAATAGATAACTAAAAACTATTTTCACAGCAGCTAACTGTGTAAAAATAGAGACTGATTGATATGAGCAATTTCAACTTTTTAGAAGCATTAGAAAAAGTACTGGTAAGATAGGCTGGGATATTAAAAACAAACTTTGTAAAATTATTGTTTCAATTAATAAAATAAGTTCATTATTGCCTTGGAGCATAGCATTTGCATAAGATGTGAAGAGTGGAGAAAAGGGAGAACCAAGGTCAAAGAGAGCATGTACTGTCTTACATTTTACGTGATCTTTGTCTATAGCAGAAAGCATGTATAAGACATGTTAATTTCCTTTCATTATTTGGGTAGAAAACAAAAGAAAACAAATTCCTACAGAACATCTGAGAAATTTACCTGAATCATTTCCTGTAAATCTGATCAAGTAGAATCAGAAAAAGAAATAAAAGCAGCACTAGAAAGATTCTAGAAAGGAAGTCCATATATGCCTCATGGGAAATCCATTTGTGTTAAATATGATGGGTCTGAGTAAGGGCTAGGCAAGGTGGAGAACTTAGAACAGGACAAAGAAATTAAGTCAAAATGTCTCCTGCCAGGTTTGTCTAGCAAAATTGCTCAAATCTCTAAAGTATTTGTTAAACATGCACAACAAACAGCATGCAGCACTGAGTTTTGTACGCTCCTGGGATTTAGGAATGGGGAATATTCAGACTTACCAGAGTGAGTGTCTAGCTCTGGAGCTGGTCAAGGGAAGCAATAATTATGAAATCATAGCTGGATTTTTTTGGTGGTAAGACATATTCCATTCACTTAGTGAAACAATTACTGTGGCAGCTGCTGCACTTGCCTCCGAGAAATATTAGAAATGCCACCACAGTCATCAAGAAAAGTTCAGGAACAATTGACATACCATTTTATAGGAACATCTGTTTTGGGGAGGAGTTGAGGGGAGTGATGGAGGGGCAAAATCAAGAGAGCAACATCTTGTGATAAATGATTGAGTCCCAAATAGGATTCTAAATAAAGGTTGTAATTTATTAAGTGAATAGAGGCAAGCAAACAGCGCTAGGTGTGCCAGGAGTCTCTGCTCCACCAAGACGCACACCTGTTACATCAGGTGGCTGATTTTTATACTCCTAGACTAATACATATTCATCACTAGAATATGCCTCCTAGAAAAGGCAGGGTTATTATAATTAGTTCCTGGAATCCGAACCCTCTCCGGACGCATGTGTATAAGTCTCTGGTGGTCTCTCTGGGAGTCTCTTGTGCTGAAAGCTCGTAGTCTTCCTCCCAGGCTTTGTCCTTCGGTCATCCTTCAACTCGCCCTTTCTCCTTATTTTGTGGATCTCTTTGCCGAATGTCAGAGGCTTGGGCAGCGTCCCATGCAGAAGTCAGCAGTTTCCTAAAAAATCCTTGGTCCTCTTATCTCCCAGAATCGAGTCTCAATGTTCGCCCTTCAAACCCTCTATTTACATGAATTGCTGGACCCTTCCTTTGCATGATACAAGAACTACATACGCTAATCACTCTGTTTTTCTTAGATAGGTTATATGTCATCATGCGGCCCTAGCATTGTTCCATACTGACACGAATCAGATGAACACATTTCACAATCTCATATATAGAATAAATTTTTGTTTGCAAAAGCAATTGATATGGATTTTGAGAAAGCTATAATATAAATGAATGCCGCACTATCAAATACCACTCCAAGGTGACACTACGTGATTTACAATTTCAGAGTCTTCAGAAAAAGTTTGTGTTACAGCTACAATCTTTTAAAACAAATTCCCCAGAATTTAATTTTTCAGCGGATGGCTGGTCTAGGTCAGTCCAGTTTGCCAGGTGCTTGGAAAAATCAATGCCCTTCCTTCCACCTCCAAACAAAAAATAAAGACATTAATTCCAGCTCAAGCAATTGGCATCCTTTTTGGCAGGTTTCTCAAACGAACAAGGATGAGCTTCCCAGAGACATCTACAAATTTGTGTGTTTACATCTCATTAAAAATAAATGAACACTGGGTATACAAATTCCTTTCTAAATATGCTTGCATCTTTAGAGACGTTTCCTGCTCTACAGCCATGTCCATTACCAGTAGTTCGATGGTTGCTGGCAAAGCAATGCCGCGAGCAGTGCATTTGGCTAGGCAGTTTCCCTGGATCTCAACATCATGCATCTAAACTCTCAATAAAATGGTCACTTGAGCCTGACTTTCATGATTTTGACGTACCACAACATACTCTAAAATTGAACATCAGTGAAAGGAAGGTTAATGTTTAATTAAGAAAAGATCTTGATCTTAGTGTCATGATGCTCACACTTAAACCAGGCAGAGCTGTGATACATATTCACCTGTTTTTCATATATTCAGTCAGACAGGTCCAACTTTCCACATTATCAGTTTATTGGTTAAACAGAATAATTTCTCTTTAGCTATTCTTGGTGTACTGTTATCTTCTGAAAACACACTGACATGTCCCTGAAGGCGCTCCCTCTGCCCTGCTAGGTAACTCATAACAATTCAGGGAACAAACAAAGGCCGCAGCACAGGGGTCCAGCTGTCAGCTGTGGTGTCTCAACACATGGAAAATGTGTTTGATATAGACTGAAGAGCAACATAGGCATGCAGTCTAGTATGCCTGCATATTGGTCATTAATAATCTTTATAAACCAAAGACAACAATGCTTAGAACCAACGCACCCTGCCTATCCATTGACTTTAATCAGGAGTGACCTTATATAATTTTAGTTCCTGAATAAGGCAAGCTAACACTGCACAATTTCAAAGTTATGTAAATTTAGTAAAACAGAAATAATTTAGTTAATCTTGCCTGCAAAATTCCCAGTGCAAGATTATAACCTGTTCTCCAATGTTCAAAATTACACAAGCACCAGGATTTTTTAAGTCTGCTTGGAAAACACAGACTTGATGTTTCCCTTGCTAACATTGCAGCTAAGCAAGATCCCTCAATTTTTCCTACATGTACTTTAAGTTCAGACTTCCATTTCCCAGAGATTTACCAAATGGAATAAGTTCTAATGTCCTGCAAAATAATAACAATTTTAAAAGTTAATGTTAATGTTTTTAAACAATTGATCCCACTAACCATACTTTCTGAGTTATGATGCCTTTCCAATCTTCACTGCTACTACTAGAGTAGCTCAAGTGCTTGAGAAAAGGCTCACAAGCCCAGACTTCTCAGGAACTCACATCCACAAAATATAGACTTTGTTTCATTTCAAAAAGATTTAAGAAAAGCAAACTCTTTGCCACAAGCTTCTTTATCTCAGCAGTGCAGACTGCAGAGCGAGGTCAGAGTAACTCCTCACCAGAGGCAGAATTCAGATGTCTGTGTTTAAGAGAACATCAACATTTTTTTCATGTTTTAATAGAATGATCCCCAGTTAAAAAAAAATAAAAAAAAAATAAAAAAAAACTTTGCTTCATTCATTTTGCTCTGCTCTTTTAAATGGAAAAACTGAAATATCTCCAGAGAACAGGAAAAACACATGCAAATTCTGCTTACTTGGGGCAGCACTTTTCATTCTCCACCTGCAGTTTTTGAGTGTAACCATCGAATATCCTGCACTATAAGGGACGTTATGGCCCATGTATGTTATCCCCTCAACCACCTAAGAACTTTAAGGCTTCACTTTCTTGAAGAATCATAGGATATCCTGAGTTGGAAAGGACCCACAAGGATCATCATCAAGTCCAACTCCTGGGTCTGCACAGGACCACCCAAAAACCAGACCCTGTGTCTAGGAGGGTTGTCCAAACACTTCTTGAACCCTGGCAGGCTCAGGGCTGTGATCACCTCCCTGAGGAGCCTGTCCCAGTGCCTGACCACCCTCTGGGTGCAGAAACTTTCCCTAACCCCCCAGCCTGACCCTTCCCATCCCAGCTCCATGCCGTTCCCTCGGGTCCTGTTGCCGTCCCCAGAGCAGAGCTCAGCACCTGCCCCTCCACTCCCCTTGTGTGGGAGTTGCAGGCTGCCACGGGGCCTCCCCTCAGCCTCTGCCCTGGGCTGAATCCGGGCTTCTCTTATTCACCAAGTGATGGGACTTTGGAATTCCCTATGAGTTCCAGACTTCACCCCACCCAAGGCAGCAGTGACCAGCGATCCCTCTGCTGGCTGCATTGCCTCTGAAACTCTGGGAAAGACAGTGGTCAGGCTGAGCCTGTGCTGTGTTGGGAGCAATCAAGATGTACAGATTCTAACCAGACTATGATTTAGAGTGAAGAAAGGGTCCTCTGTGTAATTGCAGTCAATGGTTTTGTTTCAATTTTAAGAAGTCAGTTCTGGTTTGCTTTTGAAAGTTTCTGGTACAAAAATAATTTTCTACATCCCACTCTGAAAACAATGACAGATTCGTTATCTCAGGAGAATCTTTAATGTGTGAGACTATGTTTGTGAGCCTTAAAATAGTATCCAGACTACGGAGTCTCTTTTTCATCTAGTTTTGAAAAGCTGAAATGAGCTGGCCTATTTCTCTTGGGGTTGAAATAATGTGTGCATCTAACCTCACATAAATAAGATAAGGAAGAGAAACAAATGTAAGGAAGCACATAGCTCCTAAAAATCCTGAGCACATCATTCACAGCAGTTCTCCTGAGCTTTGGAGAACTGAAAACCTGGACCTGACAAGGAATGTTGCACTTACAAAACAAGAGCGTTTTTTGCTGCATTTTTTCCTTAGCTGTTATGAGAAAATTCATTTTGTATTCCAAGTTTCTCCCATTCATTTTGCACCTGGGTGGCATATTTCAAATCTATACTCTCTTCTCCCTCCTCTCTCCCCACCAGAAGCTACTGGTGCCATTTCTGGGTACAAACAGCAGAGCAGACCTCCCACCTCCTCTCAGGTATATGTGAGATACTTCTCCTGCAGTTCTGGAAGCTTGTTGTACCTATGAAGAGAGAGGTGAGGCCATCGGTCTGTCAGCTGCCAGCTAATCCTCACAGCAGCATTAGTGGCAATGTCACCCTTCTGCCCTCGCTGAGATGTCATGGTAATGAAAAGAGGTACCAAACACTTCTGGAACTGGAGAGTGGAGTGTAAGAGAGATCATAAAACAAGAATCAGCCCTGGAAGCTCCTGCAATTACTGCCAGCTCACCTGCTACGACAACTAGTTGCCAGGGCTGTCTACTGTTTGATGCCACAGCAGTTGTCCAGAAGTAAATAAATACATGAGAGACATACCTCCAAAGTAAATTCAGCATATGATATATTCATAGCATTTTATGAATGAAAAAGAAGGAAAATGATTACGAATTAAATTATTGATGGAAACTGGGGAAATCTGGACAAAACTGGTAGTGTTGCCAGCCTTGCAATAAGTGCACTTAAGCCTTGAGCAGATCAGATAATCCTGCTGTGCCTCAGTTTCTCACCTGGTGGATTGCAATGGCACAGCTCTAAGCATGCACATCTGGTGAGTGTGGTATCTAAACTGCTTGGACTGCCAGCTATTTCTTCCTTGGGCTCAACTCTGGAGAACCATTTGCAAAGTACAGGTGCTTGGATTACATCTGAAATAGGGAACACAAGTCTTTCAGTTCCTCAGCATGGCTGCATGCCCGTACTGCTTTCCAGTCTCACAGGAGCAGGGAGGCATGGCCCAGCGCCCCTCGCAGTGGGGAGAGCCTGGGAGCAGCTCCAGGGGGATGGGTGCTGCCTCCCACACAGACAAAAACCAGGGAGTCATAGGACCTATAAGGAGGGTACATGCTGGCGTGATCAGCTATTGTGTTTTGGACAGTAGCCAGAGAAAAACAGCTTCCTGAGATCCAAACTCCGGCCACAATTCATTGCTGAGAACCCAGGGACCCTCCAGCCTAACTGTACACACTAAAGCCAATGCTGAGCAATTTGAAAAGTTGATACCACATGTCTGTGCAACGCCTAGCACAATGGGGCACTGAGACAAGAAACAATAATAAAAAGTTTTCCTAGAAATGTGTTTCACTGGTTCAGAAAGTCCATTAATCACCACTGAGGTAAACTGAGAGAAAGGAGCCATTTGTGTGGGTTTGCAGAGAGATGTCAGACAAAGCCTTTTCCACCTGACAGAAAGTGAAGTGCATGTGTTGGAGTATTCTCTCAGAGGATGTAAGAAAAGGACATCTTGGGTTTGCATTTGGGTAACTTAAGTAGTGTCATTCTGAAAAAAAGAATCAATGCTAATTGCATTTGCTTTCAAAAATACTCCAAATTACTCTATTAAAATAGAGATGCCTCAGGAAGTAGCGCCTGTTATGCATATTAATAGACAAGGAGAAGTGCTTTGTTTTATTCTCTCCTTTTTCTCTGTTTTCTAGTGGAATCCCTGCAATGGCTGTTTGTACAAGTCAACCTTGTAAACCCATCCTGTCTTACTCTTCATTAGTTCCTGAGAGACCAGGCAACTGGCACTCCTCCAGTGTATCGTCCACAAGAACTACAGCCTTTACTGTCCCCTGTATAGCAACAACAAAACAAAAGAAAAAAAATAAAATAAAAGGAAAAAAAAGTAAATATAAAAGTAAAAAGGCTAAAAAATATGTGTTAGGATGAACTGATAAAGACAGTCAGACCTGACAGGTGACAACCTCCCTTACTGCCACTCCTGAAGGCAAAAGGGGTGGGACAGCTTTTGATGCATGGTCTGGTGAGAGAATAAAGAAAACCCAGATGAGAAGGTACTAGCCAAGACCTCCAGACTGCAACTTTGCAGGAGAGGTTGCTAGGCAGCTGCATCTGGGACAGCACCGCCACCAAGCCGAGCTGCTGCTCAGGAAAGAATAACATCAGCAGTGCTGATAAACAATACCAGGCTCTGGGGTTTCAGAAGCACCTCTTCAACAAATCTAGGGTTCTAGCAAGAAGTTCAAATTAGGAAGGCAGCCCCCTCATACATGATACAAAAACAAACTTCAGTATATCTGTGTATTGTAGGTAGTTAGAGGCGTATGAATACGTACATGTATACAACATATTAGAGATATTACAAACCTCATTCTCATGAGAAGCATGAAATGGTGTACAGATATATATATATATAATCTGTATATATATACACACACACACACCATTCACTGAAATGCATGAAGACATTGATCCTGACCCTTGGAAAGAAACACCAGGTGCTTTGTTACCAGCCTGCCAGTGCAGCGTGATCTATTTGCTAGCCCAGGCGAGCTGTACGTCTGCTCCTGCCTCTGTCCTGGCAAGCAGCCTGATGTTAGCTGGCACCTCTGCCAGCTCACCCCGCTGAACGGACCTGGGTCCTATGGCATGTGCTCTGCTTTTCTCATTTGGCAGTGTGTGGTGATAAGAGGTAAAACACAGGTATCCCCAGAGGGAGTTGAAAATCAAGTAGGAACTGCTAATTGAGCACAGTCACAATGTGTACCAATACATTGTACAAATGTATATCGTATAAGTAGCCTGTACTCCTTAATCCTTTTTAGCAAGAGTTCTCAACTTTCTTTTTTTTTTTTTTTTTTTTATTCACATAAATAAAATTACTCACTTAATGCTGCCCTGCTTGAGAAGACACCAAGGGATTCAATAGACATGTCTGAAAGTCAAACAGTCTCTAAATTCTTTAGTCATATAAATGTCATATAAAGCTGAGTTTTTTATCTAAACATCTTTGCAATTCTAGGATTCATGTAAAATGAGAACCAGAACAAGAGAGCCCTTGATATATGACACTTCTCTCTCCTTTATTTGTAATGAAAGCAAGTATTGTTTTCAAGGGAATGAGCTCATAAGCAAGCATTATGGAGCTGTAAACCAATGAGGAAAATAAATATAATTCCAAATAACTTATTTTTACTGAAATCCAACAAAGATAGCAAATAAATATTAAAGGTAGCCCAATCACAAATGCAAGCTTGTGCATAGTAACAGCTGCTCTTATGAGAATGAAATATTGGGGGCTTTTTAACTACACTGGAGAGAGAATAATTAAATCCAGTAGAAAATAAATAACTACTGTAGCAGTTATGATTTTTTAGATATATACATATATATTTTTTTCAGGATAAAATCTTCTTTGTCTATATTTCTCCAACAGAAAGTGCATTTTCTGTAAGTTTCTGCAATCCACTGTGTGTATAAGAGAATGTCTCCAAACCATCCCTATCAGTGCCATTTTGAAGCCCTAAAAAAATTCCACTTGATCCAAACCATGCTTTAAAGTTCCCTAAACAGGAATTAATCCTAAAGGTGTAATCATAGTTATTCCGGGCTCTTATCCAACACAATAGATACCAACCTAGAAAATGCTAATACCTGGGAATTTTGGCTTAGTGTTTACTCAGACAAAGAGAGAAAATGCTCAAACTCCTCCAAGTACTTGTCATAAAATTCTGTGCCATGTTGGTATAAGGCTCATGTAAATGAAAGTCCAAGCCAGTCAACAAAAAAATGCAAGAAAGCAACACCAATGACGAAGGAGGATACAAACCAGCAGTACCTGACATGAACAGTATCTTTCTGAGCCTTGCTTGAATTAACTAAATGACACAAAACACTTGTTTGGTTTTAGAAACGTTGATCAATGTCATTAAGAAACAGAGGCAGTGACTCTGATGGTGTTCTATGAATTGTTTTTTCTCAAGAGGTTTTGCAAGGATCAAAAAGTGCCTGTGAGCAATGGTGGCCAGGAATAAACATCACACAGAAACTCAAATTAGAGAAGCCAAAGAAGATGAGGGAGTTGGGCTAGAGGTTGGTGCTGAGCAGGGTTCCCTGAAGCAGAGCCAGACTGCAACAGCCCCTGGCCTTCACTGGTGACAGGGGATGGTCTCCATCCCCTCCAGCTCACCTTTGGGAAGAGCAAGAACTGGAAAAGAACTGGCTGTTCTTCAGCAAAGAGCTGTGTCAATTAAAATAAACCTCAGAAAGCTAAATATTCAGAACAGCATTTGTCTTCTCTATGCCCTTGAAGTATAAAAATTAAAAAGGAGAACAAATTAGGCTAATCTGCAAGTAAAGGGTACAACTGAAATGCAAATATCTGCCTGTAGAAAGGGATATGGAAGCATGTTGGACAGTAAATAGTTTGGGGGGAAATACAGAAGCTGTGTGGCTAGAAAGGAGCAAAGTACCTGTGGCAAAAATAATAATAATAATAATAAAAAAATGCTAATCATCAAAGGGACAGTTAGAAATTAGAATAGTGTAGAGAAAGTACATCATATGCGATTTAAAATGTAAATTCCCTGCAAATGCAAGAAAACCCTGCAGACACTCTTAAGGCAATCAGAGAGCCACATCAAAACTAAAAATACTGAAGTCAAGAGAACCTCATATGTTCAGAACATCTTTTACATTATATAGAAAAGATAACTAAATATTGCTGTATGCCATACTTATTATATATGTTTTATTAATTTCTGATCTGGAAATAGACGTGCACAACGTGGATCCAAGTTTTATGTCCTATAGCCAAAAGGTCTGGAGTGCAACTGTACAGATCCTTTGTCCCACTGTCTCCCCCTTACCCACATGTGACCTGACCTTGGGAGATTCCTTGGTGCTTGAGTTTGAAGCAAAATAAGATTAGTAGGAACTAAGATTTAAATGCATTATTAATATCCATAGATATTACAAAATGTTACACTAGCGTCCATCCAACTACTCCTTGCTAGGGTACCAACACACCTAACAATCTGTTTCTTGCCTCACCGCGACCCTGCTCAGGAGGTAAGCATTATCATTCTCTGCTGGGAAGTGCAGTATATCCAGGCTGCATTCACAGCAAAGACATAGTTCTGAGATAATCTGGGAACAGGTGGCAGCTAATTCACAGTAGGGTGTGAATTGTACACATTAAATGTCCAGGTACTGACCAGATAAATCTGTTCCCTCCAAACGGATTCCGTTCCAATATATTCCACTGAAAAGTTCAATAAGTGTCCAACTAATGCTTGCACGGAAGCACCAAAGACTCAGAAGATGGTTACTACCTCTGTCCCAGACCTGGCACCTAGGGACAGCATAGGAAATCTCTATAAATCCCACAGGAGTACTCAAATGAGGCCTAAAATATCCTGCCGGCATTGCAAATGTCAAAACAAATATAACCACTGCAATGCTATTCACAGGTGACAGCTGAAATTGGTACCATGCTTTTTCAATCAAAGCCTCCTGTCTTCAATCATTGCAGCAACCAAGCTGCAGAAGCCCAAGCAGGCCTCTGGACCATACTGCCCTCCTGCTATATCCAACATTTCAACATCCTGGAGAACTTCTAGCCCTTGATTATCTAACTTTTAAAGAACATAAAGAAGTGCAAGCCGATATTGTAGCAGCATTTTTCCATGCGGTGAGAAGGCCACTGCACCTTTGTGCATTCAGTTTTGAACCAGTTACAGTTAATAATTCTCTCCATTTCCTATTAAATAAAGCAGCATATAAAACAACACTGACATTATTCATTAATTTAATTGCTCAACTTACACGTTTTACTGTATCTAACCGTGGGAATAATATAAAAGAACCCTGCCTGCAAAGTTTCCGTTTTTCTGGTATAAGCTACCACAGCATGAACTTACCATGAAACTACAGATCATTTTCTCCTAGACTTCAGCTGAACTTCATATTGGTATAGGGTGAAAGAGCAGTGAAAAAGGCTTGAGTAAGGATTTTCATACACACAAGGTACAGCTGAACTAGCATGGAGGAAACCTTACTATGGGCAGACAATTATTGTTGTAAAAAAGAAAGAGACGAGGCTTTCTTTCTTACATTTGTTACCTGGCCACTGACCTACTCCAGCACAGCTACAAATGGTTCCAAATTTAGGATATCACATTTGGCTTCTTAAATAGGATGTGTTGTTCTGTATTCCTGGCTTCAGCTAAATGGCTGACTAACCAGAAGACATCTTGCTATCCAGAATTGGCTAACAATTTACCGATGCATCTCTGTCTTCAGCTATATACTAGTCATTTTTTTCCTTTTGTAATTTTAACCTCTCTGTGGAAGCAAATATGCTTCTGCTTTGAGCTGGCATGTGGCCAGTCAAAAAAAAAAAAAAAAAAAAAAAAAAAAAAAGTCTATCTGCAGCTCCTAAGCTGCGTGATAAATAATAACTAGCAGTTACACAAGCCAAGAGTACATTTGCCGGCCAATATTCAGCAGAAATTCAACCATGTAAAAACAAAACCAGGGCATTGTAAGCACCGGGAACACTGACAAATCTCTTGGATCAGTTTGCTTTGCCCACTGCTATCAGTCTCCAGCTTTTATGAGCACCTCTGTGTCCTTCCTTTTCTGACCTCTTTGTTTCCCATCTCTGCTGCTTCTTAGTTCTGAATAAGGGATTACCTTTAAAATTGTTTGCATTTTATTATTTGGATGAACAAAACTGAGTGCTGCTTGGGAATAAATTTTAGGTTTTCATCTTCTGGGCAGCTCTTTGTGTGTTTATTACAGATATTATTACTTGTGAACAGAGAGACCAGCCAAGGGACTCCAGGGACCAATTCCAGGGTTTTTAGAAGACAGGTTCAATACCTTTATCACATCCACCAACACTTCAAAAGTAAATCAGGCTCCCCTCTACACAGGATATTCAGAGTACAGGAGTCAGCTGGGCTTGCTTTGCTGTGTGGCTGCTCCATGTTTAAGAAGCTTGAGGGGAGAACCAGAGGAATTTGAATTTGAAAGAGGCAGGGTAGAATTGTGTGTAAAATGTTTAAAACAAACAAACAAACAAACACAAGAAAAGGAAAGGAAAGGAAAGGAAAGGAAAGGAAAGGAAAGGAAAGGAAAGGAAAGGAAAGGAAAGGAAAGGAAAGGAAAGG
>CM021745.1:12907739-12958462 GCA_011075105.1 Heteronetta atricapilla | reverse complement strand
AGGAAAGGAAAGGAAAGGAAAGGAAAGGAAAGGAAAGGAAAGGAAAGGAAAGGAAAGAAAAAAAGAAAAGAAAAGAAAAGAAAAGAAAAGAAAAGAAAAGAAAAGAAAAGAAAAGAAAAGAAAAGAAAAGCATGTTGAGTGGGTATGAATACAAGGCAGCTCCTTCTAGGGATAAATGTAGGAGCAGAGGGTGCAGCCAACTGAGGCCTGTGTAGGATCTAACAGTGTGAATAGCAGCTCCGTGAGCAGAGATGTGTGATTCTTTCCCTCCTTCCTAAAGGAACAAAGACCTGACCCTGTCAGCTGTGGCCCTGCCATCCTTTCCCTCTTTCCAATTAGTGGTAACTGTGAGAAGCAAGGCTAAGAATACATTATTCACATCTAAGACTACTCAGTAACTGGATAAACAACACATCCCGCTGTTATCTAAACTGTTGGTAGAAAACCAACAGTCAAAAATTAAATATATACATACATAAATACAAGTGTAAAACATTTGTGGACGGGAAAATCTGCCATGAAACTATATGAAACAGAAATAACATTTCTGATTCATTTAAACCTTGCCCCCACTTTTTCACCACAATCTGTTGGTCCAAAGAAACCTCTAAAAAGGCAATTTATTCTTCAGCAAGGATTAAAAATTCCTAAGTGTGAAGCAATTAAATTATATCAAATTGTGATGACAAAGAACCTGAATAACTGTTAAAAAGTAAACTAGATTTAGATGAATGTGAGGAAAAACTACCTGTCACTTAGAGAGTGGACAGGAATTCACGCGTTTTAAAGCAGATCTCACATCCTCCATGGACATCAGAAATGACCTTTGGAAAACCATTTTGTTTCATATTCCCAATACTATTGCCTCTCTGCTGGTTCAAAGCTGTCTTGTCTGCTTAATTGTAAAAACACCAAGAGAGAGATGACATCCTTTGGAAATCTCGCCCTAAGTATTTTCTTCTTTCTCCAAAAAAAATAAAGAATGCTAACATTTCAAATATCTTGTACACAGCAGGCTACCAGTCAGTAGAGAAAGAGGAAAATCACATGCAATTAGAGTTAATACACAAATTCAAAGGACAAAATTGTAAAGCCAGATTTTATTACCAAACTATACATTGAAAAAATCTGGAAAATACAGGCTGTCCAAAAACCACTTTCTATGTTTTAGGTACAGTTTCATTTGTCCAGATGGCAGAGGAAGTTACTCAGGTAACTGGTGCCATGAATTTGGTTCTGATTCATAAGGAGAAGCTAAGTAAGAATTTGAAAGTACAAAGCAATTTGGTGAAAAAATATCAAGAAATTGAGTTATCTATTGTAAAGAGTAGTGCATAAGAACAGTGAAACCCAGCTGATTAAGGGAAATGGCAGGTTGGATCTTCTGGGAAGAAATTCTAAATTAAAATGAAGTTCTTGAGAACTGACAGTTATTAAAATAGACTATATTAAAAACTGAAAGTCAAAAGATCCTACCGTAGAGGAAAGAGATTATCATGACTCTTTAAAGAAGTTAAAAATCAAAAATGAACACACCATAAGCGCGGGATAGAAAGGTATTACACTAGATAGGGATACAATCAAAAAAAACAAGGTCAAAGGGCAGTTATTACTAGCGAGGAATATCAGACATTGCAGGAAAAGATTCTCTCAGTACAGTGAGGAGGTGGCAAAAGGTACAGATTATTAAACGGGGAAAAGAGCAAATATGAGATGACAGGGAAGTCTCAATTATTCCGTGTATTTACTATCTCAGTTTTCCACCACAGACCCAGATATATTATATGCTGATTTCAACAAAAAGGCAGGCTTGCATACCAGAATAAGGAATGGTACCCATATTCAGATGCACTTAGAACCTGAAGAAATTCATCCTAGAGCACTAAATATTTTAGGGACCTTGTGAAGGGCAATTAAGTTCCTAAAAAACTGAAGAACCATAAATACAGAATGTATTTGCTGACACATGGAAGTTCAGTTAAATAGTCCTCATTTCATATCTGGGTGTGAAGCTGGTAAGTGGGACTACCTGTGGTATAAAGTGATACTAATTTTCTAATTAAAAGCATCCAAACCTGACCCAAAAACACAGCATCAGGAGATAAAGCTCAGCTTTCTCTACACCCCAAAACAACGTTCCTGCTTGATAATGCTTATGAAAGAAAACATAGAGGATATCAATAACAAAGCAACTGGGCAACATACATCTTCAAATGGTCATATAAGAAATACTTCAAAATTAATTTGTACCATTCAGTTTGACTGGCACTCCAACTGAACACTTGATCATAAATTTGAAGTTAAATAAAATATTTGGTATTTGACATTTACATTAAACATTGCCTTTGGAGGCTCAACAGCATCTGATCTTCTGCCTAAAAGAAGCTGGCACTAAGCCTTTTCAGTGGACCCCAGCATAAAACAAATGTATTGGGTTGTAAGACACGTTTCTTCTTGCCATTATGAGCCTGTATCGTGCACAGCTTGTTGAGGAATCTAGCTTTGAAAAATAAGTTTTGAGTCGCTTCAGTGTATGGATGAATTATTATTTATCAAGCCTGGCCTACTTGTTATCTAAAACTCAGAAATATTTCTACCATCTATTTTTAAGTACAAATTGAATTTTAGAAAGCTTAACTCCCTGGACTCCTGATTTTGTCTGTAGACAATGAGTCAGAGGCAGGAGCTTAACTCAGCAGGAGCCTGTCTCTGTGTAAGGAACATATGGAAACTAGTCTTTGAAGTCTGGCTGCCTAAAATTAGATTTTTTTCAATACCTCACACAACTCTGATTGTGTGCAACGGCTTGCAGATGGAAATTAAAACCTCTCTTGACACAGCCCTGGAGATCAAATAGTCTCTGGCCATTCTGATGTGGTTGAATCATTTGAAATCTACACTGACAAATGATAAATGCTTTGCAAGATGTCTTGATTTTTCAATCAAAAAGTAGAAGCAACTGACCATCAGAGCAGATACACAAGAAGTCGTAATTGAAAGAGACAATGAACAGAACTCCTAGGCTTAGGCTATTTTTTTTTAATTATTTTTTTTTTTTTTATATGTATATTCACTGCTTTACTTGGAATCTTGATGGGTTGGTTTTGGCCACAGATGTTTTATTTTACTTTTTTTTTATGGCTCAGGCATTTGAAAAGTCAGACTTTAAAAATTTCTAGTTAGCTGTTGCATCAGTAAACATCAAGGGATAACAGGTTTTACCCATTTTTTCCTCAAGGCTTTAATGGAATAAGACAGAAGATGTATATAACTTTAATTTCAGGGTACTCTTCTTAAAACAGTAGGACTGCATGCATGCTTAAAGATGCTAAGTGCTTGCTAAATTAAATGATTGGTTCATATTTACTCCAATCAGGCTGTTCTCTCCTTAGTTTATCTTGTGGAACTACTCGAGATCATGCCTGGCAATGGCCACTGTCCAATCTGAACATACTGGACAGTCAGTAATTCAGTGGTACATGGGTTCCTTCAAAGTATTAGTCAGGGGAGTAATTTCTGCTACAAGACAGTACCAAAGCATGTCTGTCAGCTTTGCAGCCACTTAGGGCAAGAAACATGCACCAGGAAACTGTGTAATTACATGAAGTGATAAAAGCATAGTGCTATTTCTCTCCATTATCTGTTCTAATAATTTGAGATTTACCAGTTAGTAAACTGTAGACCAATTTCTGTCTTCAAAATACACCTTTCCTATTGACTTCTAATTCTTTCATCAGAGAAAATTGGCATCATAATCAATAAGATGTTTGCAGTCATAGCTGCAGATGGAATCTGGCAATGCTGCAGCCTCCTGAGTCACGCCCACAAGTACTTTATAAATGATTAAAACCAAAATCTATCAGTACAGAAAGACATCACATCTTACATTTTGAGTGCATACAGATTTGCACACCTGTTAATAAAAACTTTCTCTGATTCTGACTTAGGCCGCATCTTTTAGGGTATAACCTCAGGTCACTGAAAGAACTGATGGCCAAAATTATTATGTTACAGAAACAACAGGGGTCTGGACAGTGTCTGTGTCTTACTTCCTCAGCCATGGACACAGCAGCTTATCACAGATGAAACAGCACAGGGAGTACTGAATGTGGTTTTGGAGATGAAAACTGTAAAAAACAGTAAATTTCACTACAAATGTTTATTCCTTTCTTTCCCTCGCTTGTGTATTATATTTTTACTTGTGTCTGTAAACCTTCACATTTACACTTTGGTACAATTTCTAAATACAATGTAATTGAAGTCAAATGAATACTTGGTGTTCAAGACTGCAGTTGTGATCTCAATTAGATTTATCACAAGGGAGAACAATTATCTAGACTTAGCAGAAAAAAATCTGCTCTGTATGAATAACTTAACGTACTAACAGCTCCATGGTTTCCTTGAAACAGTTAAGGCAGATTTTATTCCTTATTGAAGACATGAGTTGCTCATTTAAAGGTGTTCCTTTTTCAAAATCACTGCTAATTCATTTTGTGGGCATGTTGTTTGTTTGATTTTTTGTTGTTGTTTTGTTTTGTTTTTCTTAAATAAATAAATAAAAACTAACTCTTATTATATCTTATTATAACTGAACACTATTTCTCTGGAAAAAAAAAAATAATGAAAAAAATGATTTAACATGATTTAACAAAAAAATGATTTAACAACACAGTTCCAAGTGACAGATATCTTTACTAATAAAGATAGTAGTTTACTCCTGTAGCTTTCCACTGGGGCATTTACTCAATAAAGCAGTATATAACTAAGTCAAAAAATCAATATTTGACCCTATGAATTTATAGCCACCCAAATTTCTCCAATATTTCCATGTATGCACCTAAATATAATTTAATCTACATGCTGCATCTTGGAAGAGACTATAAACATCCTTTAGAAGTCTCATGCAATTGCCATGTTGCAGATACTACAAAGAGCAATTGCTGTGCACCTATCACTACCCACAGCTCTTGAGCCATATGGGAGGGGTACAGCAGAAGATGAGTAGATGTTTGGGTTGTGCAGCTTGTGTCCTATTTTGCCTCTAATACAGTGCCTGTAGACAACAGCTGCTCTTTGACCATGAGATCTGGTATACTATTCTCCTTGATGATCCCAATCCTGCAAGTGAATTTTAGAGAAGCACAACTTTCATTTTCTATATGTTTCTAACTCTTGAAAAGCTGATTTGAATACACCTCGTCCAATATTTATTTGCAAATTTCCTTGTGATTTCTAATGAAGTGAATCACATGCTTGAGGCCAACACTGCATAAACTAATAACTTTCTGCTCACCGTCTGTATTTGCACACTGGAACTAGGGAAAATAGAGAGGAAATTGTACCTGGAAGTGTACGTGATTGATGGTGCCTTGGGCCAAATGCTACAGTTTATGCATTATGTCCTACACAGTCTAGCCCACAAGCTCTGCATAACTCTTTGATGAAGTTTTAATTTACCTCAGGTACTGATAGCATAGTCAGATATGATAGTCTGTCAGATCAGAATTTAAGTACATTAAACAGCAACACCATAAAACTCATTTTCATTTATAAGACAGAAATAATTCCAGCAGGAAAATATATATATATATATTTCACATCAGAAACAGGTTCTCATCTTTCTCATTTTCTGCAACAATTCTCTTCTCATTGGATGCTGCAACAGTGACTGCCTATCTATTTACCCTTCTGCACCTTTCTTAGAGATCCTGATGGGCAACAAGGCAGCAACACAGGACATCACCTGTGGGCCTCCTGGCCTATCTCCCTGGGCAGCACAATAAATTAGCAATAAATATGCAAACTCACCTGAAATAATTGTCAAGCATGCTTTCACCTCATTAACTCTCAGCCAAATAGATTAATTTAAATTATCAGAAAGCATGCCCTACACACTCTGCCTTCAGAAGTACTAGGATCACTCACTCAGATGGATCCTAGAAGCAACAGCTTGTTGGTGCTGGGGAGCTGCTTTCTAAGCACTTTCTTAATGATAAGGTTCCAGACTAGAGCTTTGCTCTACCTTCTTCCCAATCATGTAGGGAGGTCAGAATTAGGCTGTCAGATCTGAGTCCTGATGGCCTCCTTCTACCAAATGATTTGATTTGCAGTGAGGTTCTCAGATATCTGTTGGTAGCCTCCCAGGTCAAGGTTTACAGTCCTAATGCAGACTAAGTGCCACATTATGTAGATTCAATCAAATGCAATATTATGAATTCCAGTCTGGCATAAGACACTCTTTAAAACCTAGCCATAATTTTCCTGGATTGAAATGGTAATGGGTTGTTTTGTTCTATGGACACTTTGAGGGGAATTTGCAAAATATCTTGAATAAGGGATGACATATGCACATAGATTAAGTGGAATTATTCTTTGAAAACTCTTTCCCTTCTGCCCAGAGTTACTGAAGCTGATACGTATACATCAGCCTTACTCACAGGCTCATGTCATAGAGTTTACAGATAGACTTTCTAAAGGGAGGAAGTTCTGCTCACTCCCACATGTAAATTGGTTTCAGTTAAAAGTAAATTTACATGTACTCTGTTTTTAATATTAATTGCAAAAAGAAATACTTGGCTGGACTATAGAGCCCAGAATTTGAATAGACTTTTTTCACCTCTCTCTTTTTTTTCTTTCCTTTTTTTTTTTCCCCTGGGAAAAATCTATCTCACTTAACACAAGTATTCTTGATATGGATGTTTATATAGGCTGAAAAATCTCTTAGTTCAAGAACAACTTCCTAAAGCAGCTAAAGCATAAACTGAAAAAGTAAGAATAAATAGGATAAAATCTGACTTCTATTTTTCTGGATTTTTTATTTTAATTTTTTATTTTTTTTGCATATAGTTTTCCTCATTTTCACATATTAATAGTAACTGAAACCATTATTTTATCAAGCATTCCCATCTCTAATTTCTGCAAAGTCAGAAACCTACATTAAGTTTAAACAATAAACTCAGCAGAAGGTCAAAGTCCAGTTACCAAGTTCCATTAACACTAAAGTTTTTGATACATAGCTGCAAGTAAAATAAAAGCAAATTTGTTGTAAAATGACTTGTAGATTTATTTTCTGACTGAGGCAATCTAATACAGCTCTCAAAAGTATCATACTGAAAAAGTACCTTTGCTTTGGACTAATTGCTATTAGTGAAAAATATTTTATTAAAAGAAATAAACAAACAGAATGACTCTGAGAGGCAAGAGTTAAAAACGATTTCAACCACATGTCATTGATGTTCAGACTAAATGATGCTTCTTAGGAAGAGAAAAGCTGTAAACACTGCAGAGTTACTACTTGGAAATTTCCCTCGGAACATCATTTGTAGTGATTTCAGTGTTGTTCTAATTCCACCGAATCCTCATTGAAACAATGCTAAAGGCTATGACATAGAACAACTGTGCGGGAAATCCTATTCTTAGTAGCGTAGAACCAAACATTTTTAAGTATACCAGCAGTGTACTTTCTGGACTTACACAGAAGAAACAGATTTACAGATAGAAATTCTACAGGTATTTTGTCTTTTTCTTGAGTTCCAGTTGGGTTAATTTTAACATTTTGTCATTTATGTTTCTGTTCTTAATGTAAGTGATTGGTGTCTCCTTTCCTGAATGAAACATTTCTCTCTAATCATAATGCAGTTCCTAAAACCCATTAAAACCAGAGACACAGTGTTAAAATGTCAAGTGTGTAATTGATGTGTGAAATAAATGGACTCTCAGGGCCATACAAAAGGGTGAACAGTCACTCTGAAGGATACTTCAAATGAATGCAATAGTATTGTTTGTTCAAATACAATAGACAGGAACATTTTAAGTCAGCTTTTACCACTACCCTTCTTTTCTCTTTCAAGAAAGACAATTGATGAAAAACACAAACAGAACTTCAACAAATACAATATTTCACTTGGGCAAAAATACTAATGCAAATATGTCATTTCCTTGAGAAGTAATGTGAGAAAGATTCAGAAATGGAGCATGCAGACAATCAGGAAATGAATGTTAGTTATGATTACTTTTTTCATGATGTAGAGAGACCAGTAACAACCATCACCCACTGCAGCCCTGAGCAAAGGTTGAGAAGGAGAAATGTGCCAATTAGCTAGAAGGTAACTCTAGAAAAACCTAACTTTGGGATCTTTCAGGAACTAAGGAACAATTAATGATCTTATTGAAATGAAATTTCTATCTGTCAAACAAGCGGAGGCCTCATCTCACTTTACTCTTTTTAGTTTGTTTAAATGGGATACTTTTCTTCACAGTGAAAAGCTATTAAGTTTTGTGATTGCATGGAAAACAACACTTCTACAGTTGAGAGATTAAGACATCACTGTGGATATTTATGTAAATAATGTTTATTAATGCATATTCATTTTTAAAGAAGTTGTATCATTTTACACTATGATAAAAGGTTGAACTATTTTGTAATTCAAGGGCGCAGATGAACACCGCTGAAACATCTAGAGAGGACAGATAGCTACGAGGATAGACGTATGGATGGTGGGGATGGGGATTAATAGACCCTAACCTTCTAATCAGTCTGAAGATTTTAATTTCCACTACTACCCACAGAATTTAAATGTGTAGTTAATTGCATAAATGTTGCCAAGTGTCGTACTTTATATCTGTACAGGCTTTATGAATATTCATATAAAAATAAAGATTGCAAACAGGTTGTCAATAGAGCAGATAGTCTGAAATACTTAATAATAATCATCATTGTAATAATCAACCCTTGTATAGCATTTCTCATCCAAGGTATATAATGGTCCTTTCTCTTCAAATTAACAAAACTTAATTAAGAATACTTCCTAATTATCAAGGAAACCACAGAGTGAGAAAGTAAAATGAGAAAGACTTCTCTACAAGAAAGAAGGCTGCCCTAGCAGACAAGCAATGAACTACATTAGAGGCAACCTGAAAAGAAAATAAGGTAATGGCACACGTGCCAAGCCACTGACCTTGGGCAGTGATTCTCTATCTGTGTTTCCAAATTTTTCCTGAATAATTTAGCTTCCTTCCCCACTTTATGTCCATCTTGACTGTTCAAACTGTACATAGTGTGAGAGGCAGGCTTATGACTTTATGTTGCAAATGCCTACCAGTGTCAGACTATAAAGAACAACATTTTGGTAGTGATTCAGCAGAATTTGTTCTGGTCTGAGGTCTGAGAGTTTATAGCTATTTTAAGAGATTAGGGAATAAATGGATTATTCTTTTCTCTTTACAAAACAGAAGAGAGGAAAGAACTTCAGAAGTTTGTACATTGGGGTCAAACAATTAAGATTCCCTTCAAGAGATGGTCTCCATAACTTACTTTTTAGATAAAATTATCAATAGCTTTTGTTAAAAGAGATGAATTTTTAAGGCAAATGCTATTTTCATTAAGCATTTAAAAAGGCAAGAGATAATTAAATAAGCCTCTGTCAGCTACCTGAAATCTGTTGCAACAGTCCCACATTGTCAGCTCAGCGAAATAAGTGTAGCTCCAGATATGTCAGTAAGGCTATGACACAAATTTAAAATTTCACCTCCTGTGTGCATATGAATATATATCATAACATAATGAAATCTAAAGTATTTCAGATTTATCTTGCCCTTACAGTTTTTAAAATTAATAACAAATGTATGTTAGTATTAATGTAAATATATATATATATATATCAAAATTGATTGGCCTAAAATTTCAGCCAACTCCCATTGTTTTCACTGTTGCAATGAGCTTTTATGGAAAAATACTTAACCACCAGTGTAAACTGAAGCTAACTGTAGCTCCTACCCAAGAGGGCTCACAAACAAGAAATTTTAGGAGGCTGAGTGCTGGGAAGAACATATACCATGTTAATCCCTTCCTGATCTCCATGTTAGATCTTTTGTTTTGAATCATCAAGAGCCTGGCTCCTACTTTTTTCAAGGAGAACAGCAGGTAAGCCTTTTTCAGGCTCTCACTGAGTCAATAATACAGTAGGCAATGAAAACAGGATCTCTTGGGAAACCAACATTTCCCAACTTCTCAGCAATATGAGAATTTAATGATGTGTCTGGAGGCTAAGAGTAATTTATGATAGCCACATATACAGATATATACATACACACACATAGATGTACACATAAACAGCAGATATTTCATATCAGAAAGTGCTATATTGAAGGAAAATCAAATTTTATGGTCTGTCTGCTTAGGCATCTGCCTCCTGAATGCCAATCCGGCAAGTAATGACAAATAGCAAGGTTTGTAAATACACATAAGTTGATACCATTAAAAAAAAAAAAAAAAAAAAAAAAAAAAAAAAAAAAAAAAAAAAAAAAAGAAAAAAAAGTAATTTGTTCAGTATCCTTTAACCTATTACCATGAGCACTCCAGCTCTTTAGTTCAATGCATTGAAACACAATGATAATGATGCCACTGTTTTGCTGAAGGGGAGCAGGGACTCAGCAGAATCCTTTGCTGTATCAAAAGTAACAGGAGAATGGTAAGGCAGAAAAATGAACTTGTATTTTCCAGTTCCCATACTTATACCACTGAACTATGATTCTCCATCTTGCACATTAGAACAAAGTTAACGAATTCTTCTTAAATAAAATATGGCAAGTTGTTCTTTAATTGTTTGGTCCTCTGGATTTCTGGGTGGAATGCAAGCATATTCTGCCCCAAACAGCTACTGCAAAACTATCTTTTAACATCCTTCATTATGTGTGACTTGTCAGAGGGATAAAGATTGGAATCCATCTAGGAAATAGAGTGTCATTTGAGAAAGGAAAAATAATTAGCTAGGGGTTCATTAGAAGCAAGATCACAAAAATAAGTGATCTAAAAATTATTTTCCTCTTTCAGTGAGATGCAAGTGTCCAGTGCAAGCTGCAAATTTAAAGCACAGAATTTGTGTTGTTGGGTGGTTCTGTTGTTGACCAGAAAACAATATTATTTTGCTGCACTTAACAATATTGTTGCTGTGTGGATCACAGAACTGACTAAGATGGTGTGTCTCTAACTTCCACCAGATTCCTAAAAATGATCAAGATGCAGTCTGAAGTGTGAGCTCATGGATGTGCCATAAGATTCTTCCCACCGCAGCACATCTTGGAATGGGCAGCAGAAATAGCCACTCTGGCAAAGACAGGGCAAGCCCACCTCCCTGCAGCAGGGTTTTCAATCTGATCCAAATTTTCAAAATATCCCTCTCCCTTTTCCCCGTCTTCTGAGAAGTTAAGCAGATCATCAGCCCAAAAGTCAATAAAAATATTAGATGACAAAGTCAGCTCAGTACTCCATACAATTGATCAGGAACCCACTTTTTGAAATGAATGGGACTGTTGAAAGAGTTACACTCTCCTAAACTTAATGTTGTGGTTTAACCCGGCCGGCAGCTAAACACCACACAGCCGTTCGCTCACCCTCCCCCCTCCCTCTCTGGGATGGGGGAGAGAAATGGGAAAATGAAGCCTGTGGGTTGACATAAAGACAGTTTATTAAGATAGAAAATAATAATAATAACAAAAATAAAAATATGTACAAACAAGTGATGCACAATGCAATTGCTCACCACCCGCTGACCGATGCCCAGCCCAACCCCGAGCAGCCGGCCCCCCACCCTGGCTAGCCACCCCTATATATTGTTCAGCATGCCGTCAGATGGTATGGAATACCCCTTTGGCCAGTTGGGGTCAGTCCTGGGTCTGTCCCCTCCCAGCTCTTGCTGCACCCCCAGCCTGCCCGCCGGCAGGACAGAGCGAGGAGCTGAAAAGTCCTTGGCTTAGTGTAAGCACTGCTCTGCAGCAATTAAAACATCAGCATGTTATCAGCACTCTTCTCATCCTAATCCAAAACATAGCACCCTACCAGCTACTAGGAGGAAAAATAACTCTGTCCTAACTGAAACCAGGACACTTAACTAAAACCAAAACTTGTAGAAAGGGTTTGACTTAATATTCTAAACCTATGTAAAAACATGGGTTTATATATTTTACTTCATATGTGGAAATCTTTCTTTCAACTGTACTTTTACATTTGGAAGGACATGTCCATATTAGATAATCCAAGCTCAACCAATGTAACTCTAAAATATTTCATGTTCTTTTTGTTTCCATTTTGGAAATATCATTCAGATTGTGCACAATTCTTTTAACCTGTCTTGGGAAGGTTTTCACTGAAAGTCCATACCCTGGCTTGACTTAATGTATGGACTCTAATGTAAACCTTCTTTTGGTCAAGGGAAAATTAGGTTAAGAATAATTTATTTATATAGAATAAATTTGCCTGAAGAGGAGAAAATGCAGAGACTGGAGACTGTCCAAATCTGTTTGAGGGACCTCAGCCCTCACGTTTTCACCATTGTGGCATGTAATTAGGAAAAATGTTTCCATTTTGACCAGAAATCTAGTCCTGGATCGTAGAAGTCTCTCAACTTGTATTTAATTTTATTTATTTATTCACAATATTTTATTTAATTTAGCTTATTGATTTTTTAAATGGTTTAATGGGCAAATGTACCAAAGCATATATGATAAACTAATAGTAATCTGAATGTGTCGAGATTATTGTAGTCTGATACAGCCCAGGTACCTGCAACCCATTATTCATTTCAGCTCCAGAATTCAATAAATTTCGGAAAAAAACTTCTGCTTTTTATGCAGGCAAACATTCAAAAAATATAAAAGGTATAACTGGGAAGTGGCAGTGCAACCCCCCTTCCACACCAAAAGGCAGGCAGGCTGGACTTACCAGAAAGCACACTCTGCGTTAACATTTATTCTACTTCCCTAGAGAGCCAGTTTCATTTATCAATAACTCGCTGGATGCTGAGTTGACTCATTTGATAGCTTGAATAAGAAAAGTTGAGTGTCTGCAAAGCTACCTTCTAACATGCTGCTATTTGATAGTTTTTAGACACCGTCTCAAAACTTCGCTCTACAATTGTCAAGCTTCTTGATCCATTTACAGTTTGATATACATAAATGCAAGTTTCTTTTTCCTCCAAACAAACACACAAGCAATTTGAGGTTTAATTATGTGATTCCCAGCCTGTTGTAAATGTAGCAAGAAAAGGCTAAAGATGAAAAATTATACCAATAAGTGAATGACAGAAAGTCTGTGTTTAGCTGAGAAAATATTTTTCTCAAGTTGTTTACTAGCTTGGCCAGGGAACAGTCTATTATAATAATGCCTGGAGACTGCCAAACAAGACTGAAATCCAAATATTGCATTACTTCTAAAAACACAAAAAGAATGAACAGTTCAGTACTGGTGATTTAAAGGAAACTGTTAATGGTTTTAATCATATGGTCAAAAACTAATGTATTCTGTATAACTCTGTACTGTGCTCTGCTTCTTATTCCTGTGCAATCCATAAGGATTCCAACACAAGATACAAATCACCATCAAGCATCACAAATTAGATGGAAAATACAGTCAATAATTTCTACCTTGGGCTCTGAGCACAGTACATCTACTAGTCTGAATCATTCAAGGAAAGTTTAGGGAGGCTTTACTTGTTTAGAGGTATCAACAACCAGATCATGCTCCTACTACGTGGTTCCACCAATGCCCCCTTGCTCTGATATTAATGCCAATGCCCAGTTTCAAGCTAGACTTCAGTGCACTTCTCTCCCTTAGAATTACTCTGCCAACCCAACATTCAAATCCACAGCTCCACTCATATCCTGCTGATTACTCTGTCAAAATTCATGGTAGTTTTGTGAAAGGACAGATGTTTACTACACCAAAATTTCCATCCCGCAGAAACATCTCATTTTCAAAACTGTTGCAACAAGAGAAGGAGGAAAGAGCAAAGCTGCTTTTTGGTCTGCATCAGAACCAAATCTCAACAATAAGTTTTCCACTGAAAGAAGAAACAAGTTGAGAAAATGTAAACAAAGAGTTGTGAATACTTTTTATATAATTTCTTATAAGCATTCTTATAAATTCTTATAAAGCTTATTCTGAATAAGCACTTTCCAATGAAAGACTGACCTCGTCAAAAAAATTTCATCAAGCTTTAAGCTTAGGCATTGCACAGCTGTTATGACTTTCATGTAACAGCATTTGCAGCATGTACTATTCTATATTGTAGATTCCATTCTAATGCTGCCTGAAACTATATTTTAGTCTGATTTTCTTCTCCCTGAGTTGCTATGTATTATATAATGACTCCCCAGGAGCCGGTGAATATAGAGAAAGTATGAAGACAGGCCAGTCTTTGCCTCTTGTCTACTTCCAAATGTGGCTTGTTTACTCCTAGCTGGTTCTAGCTGTTTGTTTTCAGCTGCTATTTGGCATACACAGACAGCTCACTAATGGCCCATTATGAGATGAAAGAAGTATTTAGCGATAGACTGTATTTATTTTGGGTGCACATTCAGGGTACAGAATGGTGTAATATGTCTCTTTTCTATGTATCTTTATGCAGTGAAGGCAGGTTGCTTATATTGTATTTGCATTTCAATATCAATTATTTTTGGTTTTGTTTGTAAACAAGCATTCAGAAGAATTGAATAGTGGAGTATAACAAACAGAAGGGAAAAACAATTTAATATAAACATTCAGAAGAACAAAGGCCACATGCAGGGAAAAAAAAAAAAAAAAAGATAAGCTAAATAAATTATGCTGTAACTGCATTATTTTAAATGTGACAGATGAGTTTCAGAGAATGCAGTTTCACAGTATTTTATTCTCTTTACTTGAAGAAACTTTAATGCTTTATGAGCTGAAAATCAGAGAGTACATGTATTATTCCCACAAGGAGAGCTTTTTGCCACATGTTACAGGGCTAACTCTACTTCTGTTTGTTGTCAGGTGGAACTGTGTTAAGCATTTCTTCGTCTGAAGTATTCAGTGAGAAGGAAGAAATGTTCTACCAAGCAACACTTCTGTGAATGTCCAGGTGAAGCAGTGCAAGGGCTTTTTCATACTGATTGTCTAAGAATTACGCGTTTCTGGTGGTCAGTCCTGTTTTTTTAAATATATTAGGAAAATATATTAGTTTTAAGGTCATTTAATTTTCTTTGCCAAAGGAAATAAATAAAGTAACAAACACATTTATTATATCTTGCTCTTCCCTCTATACCAAGGTCAGACACTTCTATTAAGAAGTGCTGTTTTTGCTGAATGGTGCCACAATCAATCAATTTCTGTAATAATCTGACAATCACTTATCTTTTTATGAAAAACTCTATTAATGCAAAAAATTAATCCTAATTATATTAATTTTTGCACTTTAAAACATCAGAATTCATTTTGGAAATTGTTTATTTTTAACATATATGTTAATGATTTAATAAATTCTTAGACTAGATAAGTAATTGCTCTCTGAGAAATAAATAAGCAATAAGAAATGGAATACAGGTCTGCACTGGAAAGGAAACATACAGATTACTAAACAAGCTTCTTTCAAATAACACAGAAAAGAAAGACCAAATCAAATAGTATTAATTAGAAAATCTGGATTTTGGGGGTACATCACAGAGCTAAAAGGAAGCTCAAAATGTCATCCAGCCCAGCTTTTTTCTTCCTGTTCTGCCCTTCATCTGGTCAGCTCCGCAACCCTGAGAAACATTCAGCAGTGGCAGTAGTCAGAATTGAACACTCCACATCTTGACTATATATCATCTTTCAACAAGTCTTATATTTTGGAAATCTTTTCAAAATTACATACCTCTCAGTGTAAATGAGACCAATTCCTTCCTCTTAAATGATTAGAAAACACGGAGAAAAATAACTGCCATTCTTTTTCACAGCTTCCTAATTTGCAAAAGGTGTTATCAGATCTGCTTTCAGTCTTCCTTTTTTTTTTTTTTTTCCAGCAGTCCTATTTCTCATAATTCATGGCTGTGTTGCTTTCTTTAAAACTGTCTTACTATTTCTCTAGTTTTTCTTGACTCTTAAAAAGCACGTACCCAAAATGAGCAACCAAGATAAGGCGATTAATCAAATTCTCCCAGTGAGATTTTAACTATAAATCTTCCTGTAAATTATTTTAATGTTGGATTGCTGCCAGTTATGTACCATATTTTAAAAAGATTATTCTGTAAGAACATTTTAAATCACTTGAAGATAGTCTTTTATTATATACACTTTTTAACCTTTATTTAATAATTTATATCTGGATATTAATTACTCAGAAGGTTATTTCATCCACACAGTTTTCATGAAAACTATTGATTGGATAAATTCTGCCTTTAGTGTGTCAGGGATGTAACGCAGTACTAGCCACCTTCTCTGAGATGCATTGCTCCACAAGCAGATAAATACCTGTTTGATAAATGCATGTTAAGAATAAGCTTAGAAGAAATTGCATTGTCTAAGTTTAATGAAATCTTTAAAATTGAGGTCTAAAGATCATCACAATTATTTCCCATCATCTATTTTTACAAGAAGTCAAAGTCAAAACAGGAAGATAGGAGCTTATCTCACAATTAACCTTTTGTACTAAACAATGTTAAAAGTCTGCAGAATGGAGAAAATCCCTTCATAAGCATTCTGAGAACATCTATGTCACCCTCGGTGTCTAATAGGGTTGCTCTCTTGTCACTCTGAAGGACACAGCACCTCAATGAGATACCTGGCAGGCAAAGGGAATGAGCCTTTGCTCATTGAACATTGATCTGCTGTGATCATGGCATGTGCAATAACAACATCCTGGTGAAAAATAATGCACTATTTTTTCAGCTACATATAAAATTGATTAAGTTAAAGGAAGTCCTGCAATGTCTTGGTACCTAAAAGAAAACTCTTACTCTTACATGCAATTTGGAGGGGAAATGGAAAGGGAAAAGAGGAAAAGGGAAAGGGAAAAGAGGAAAAGGGAAAGGGAAAGGAAAAGGGCTAGCAGTTCCTTTTCTCTTGCTAGAGAACTAAAGAAATAGTTCAAATTTTATTTCATTATCCAAGCTCATACATTAAAGCAACAAAAAAATATATATTTAGAAAACAGAAAAGGTCAAGTCATGGGCTATAATCATCTGCTCTTCCATTGTTTTCACAAAAATGATCCCAGTTTGTCTCAGACATTGCCTCTTCCCACTTCAGATAGGCATACCTGGAACTGGCTTGTCTATTGCTATTCCTAACATTCAAGGGACCTTCCTGTTTCCAAGCAATGTGCAGCAGTTTCTCCGGAAGATGACAAAGTGGCATAGAAGTCCTTAATATCAGGTTTCTCTTACAGGTGGCCAAAGAAAAGGAAATGTTAAAAATGGTTACAATTTTGTTAAAAAATATAATAAATAAAAATTAGCAGAACTGAGAGAGTTGCCTTCTTTGCCAGAGGAAGTCTCAGACTGGAAGCAGTTCCACCTGCCAGAATTTTCTTATGTCCAGAAATAAAATTTGTCCATCAACAAGGAACTAAAGCAAAGCATGTAACTATGGAGGTAAATTTATCTGCTTTCAGTTCATGGGTAATAGTTAGTGAAGTAACACCTGTGTCAGGCTCTGATGAGGTCTCTGTGGAGCCAGGCCATTTTGTTATCAGAAGTCATAGTACAGATGTTAGACACAAGAACCTCATTTTCTATCTCATCTGTTTCCTGATCAGGCTGTATGGAGCCTTCCTTTCTGCTTCATCAACAGTTTCATTAATCAACAGTTCAACCAAATATAATAATAGATGGGTTATAGTTCTTTGGTCACCTTGTACCAATAATAAACACTCAGTAAACATCATCATTTTGAATTTAACCCTGATTCCTTTTTTTTTCATTTAGTGAGCATTTAATTAATTCCTAGCTTCCAAAGGATGCCACTTTATTAAATTCTACAACCTAATGTATTAATAGTTTACTTAAACAAAATGCTTTAAATTATTCCACTGATTCAATTTAATTTTCCAAGCCAAGGAAACATGTACGTGTAGCTTAACATCTTATACATAGTAAGTTGGTTGCTTTCAGTCTCTTTTTAAAGGCAAAGAATCCTTCACAATTAAGGTAGCTTCACTGGTATCTCTGTGGAGACAAGAGATGGTTTTGATTTGAGTATGAGATTTTCCTTCCTGTTACACTGTTTTTATTTGCCAGTTTCGAGTCCCAGAGCAGAGGCACTGGGTGAGAAGACTGCGCTTGGGTAAGACAAATTATTCCACAGCTGTGGACGGAGAGCATATTTGCTGTTCTCTTAGGGCTGCAGGCACTCTGCCAGCAATGATTTGAGGAAGCTAGCATAGCCTGTGGTCAGAGTTGGAGACAGGCAAGCTTCTCAACCCCAGCTGAAGAAGCAATTCAGTGTGTTCTTCCATGGCCATCTATAGCAACGAATCCTTGATTCCAAGGGGCTTTAAACAAGGCTTAAGGCCAAATCCCCAGTGGAATGAATATGAACTAAGTGCAAGAGTGCCCCTACTGCTTAGGTGTTTGATTGAACAAAGATACTTGAAACTAAAATATAATTCAAACACAACCCTTTACAATACAAAGGATGACATTTCATTTTGACTCTGTAAGAGGAGAATAACACATTTTCTAGAAGTTGTACAGAAGTACAGGAATACTATTCAAAAAACTGTATCTCCAAACACATCCAATAAGCACAAATATGAAAGGTCAGAGAGCATTTTGTAAGAATACAGAAAAAGTATCTGAAAAAGAAGAAACTGAGAAATTTTGAGTCCTTCCTCTCAGTCTGCCACATGCCATTAAGTACTCCATATTTAGTCTCTGACATGTTGCTCATGCTATAAGGAACCCTGTATCATTTTTATTCTATATAGGTTCCGTTTGTTTTTTGTTTGTTTATTTTGTTTTGGTTTTGTATATAAAGGACATTAGCATTGTGATAATTCTGATAGATCGATTTAACTCTTTTCTCGATTGGCATCTTCTTTACGTGGCCTTGTTGTGATACCTGCCCATCCTGGAAACTGTTCTTTGCATTTAAATCAGATTTAAGATGTCCCCCCCCCCCCACTTATTTGCATCCTAATCAGTAAGTCTGTTACTTCCCTGTAGGAATTTATTGCTAGCCTTTACCGGTACCACAGTTTATCACTTTCCATATATCAAGAAGGTTCTTTCTCCTTCAAATCACTATTTACCTAACTTGCTCGTACTAATTTCCTCACAAATCATCACTACTTACCTGAGAGGTAGCTAACATAATGACTCTCCCATGTTTGACTTCAGTCAAAGATACCGAAGGAAAAAAGAGGACAAGGTTTTCAAAAGCTTCTAATGATTTTAGCACACAATTTTGAAAGGTTTGTTTTTTTCAGGAAGCTCCTAGCAATTGTTCTCTGACAACTCACTTAGATTAGGCAGCAGGCTGATTGTTTGGAATGTGACTCATTCAAAAGCACTAGTTTGGGAAGAAGAAAATAATAATACAATTTCTAACTGCTAGCAATACTGAGAAATCCTTCTAAAATGACTCTGTGATGGACAGAGAGCATTTATTTGAATTATCAAGTCTGAGTTCAAATAAATAATTGCATAAATAAACAAATGTAAATAAGTAAACTCCACAAAAGGTTCTCATCAAGAATTCAAAAGAAATTTGTTTTGAAAATGAACCAAAGGAAGTACTGTTTTTATAGAAGTTTCCTTTTCTTGCAGTGTCTGTTCCCTGTGCCAAATGCTTATATAGGACATTTTTTAATATATTATGTATGTTTCCTTATTTCTGTGTGAAACATTTTATGCAGTCTCTCCTTTCCTAAATGTATAGGTTAGAATGAATTAATACTTAATAGTCTGAAAATGTTTTGTTCATTGTTTTTCTGAACATACTCTAATCAGCATTAGGCATAAACATACTGGTAGTTCATGCAAAGAAATAATTCCTGCAACTCTTAGGCAAAGTTCCTGGTGAAGACAGACAGAATATCATTAGACAAAAAATCAACTGGGCTGTTCTGGTGTTTTGTTTTGTTTTTTGTTTGTTTGTTTGGGGGGGGGGGGGGTTGGTTGGATTTGTTTTGGTTTTGTTTGTTTTAATTTATTTTGAGCTCTGGGGTACAAACTTGCTGTACTTTTTTTTTCCTGATGTACATTAGAATATATATATATATATATATATTTCCATCTAAACTCTGATTTTAAATTTATATTCAATTTTTAAAAAATAGTGTATAATTGATGCTTAAAGAGAAAGTGAAAAAGAGATCTTTGCAGTAGCACAGGGAAAATATTCCCCACTCTTATTCCTATGATGGGCACAGAAGAAACTCCTAGGTATATAGCTGCCATTACTATGTCAAGCTCTAGCATATATTAACTAGCAATGAATCACTTTGATTCCACAAGAGCAATTTTCCTATAGCCAGCAGTATTGACTCTAAATCCATCATTTTAAAAAATGGCTTCTGTGGTTTGATGTTTGATCAGTCAAGGTATTAACTTTGTAGCCATGAAGATCTGTCATTTCACTGCCCTTCTGATAGCATCTACATATCCACTACCAAAAGAGCAATCAATCTAAACAGCAAACAATCTTCTAAATTTCTGTTAAAAACTCAGTCCCATAAACTAAAGTTTCAGAAGTAAACAAAATTAAAACCTTTTATGAATAGGGCTCACCATAAAATATGCCACAACATTTCTTTTGCAAATAATGGCAATAATAAGTCCAGATTTCTGCTGTAGTCTGCTATTAGCTCATCATGGGCACCCATTGCAGTGAGTTACTTCATGTGCAAACACTTCATGTGTCAAGTTCGAGTGGCAAAATCTTGGTAAAAATTTAGTCCAATTATAATAGAATGTTACTTTATCCAGCATCAGAAAATGACTGCAGTAAGGCTTTGACTGAGGGAACTGAAATTCAAAACTGGTCTCCGAGTAAAATTGGTAATGAGTAGGAAAGGCTGTCCATCTTCCAGATGACAGAGGGCCATCAGCTCTAAGGATATCTTCAAAACCTTTCATGCCCAGTGAAAAAGAACCTGCCTTCCTGGGATGAAACCAGCTTCAGAGATTTCCAAACGGGATACCTTATTGTGTTTAGCAGCAAATAATAGTTTTGGTTGGGAAGAGGCAAAGTTCAATAATGAAAACTGAAGAGAGCTGCAGGACAATTTAGATTTGGAATCTCAACATATAACTTGCATATTAAACTATTTGTCATGAAGAGAATATTAAGTTTAGGTATTTGAAGCCCATCAGGGAGTGCAAAGTGCCAAATTACATGGCAACTGCTAAGTAATCCCAATGTCACACTGCCAAACACCATTCAGAACTGTACAAGCTGGCATTACAAGGTCAAGATTTAGAAATCATTTCAATTATATTTCCCAGGTTTATACTGTTTTGTGATGGTGTTGTCCTACTAGCCTTTAATGAAATCACATCTGAAAAAAAAAAAAAAAAAAGTATTATTTACAATAACAGAACTGGACAAATTACTATATTCTCTGTCTGAGGTTTTTTCATTGGTAATAATACATTAGGTTTCATACTAACCCCACAGTACTGTAAGATTAATTTCTGATTGAAAAGGAGGATGGGTAGCTTTGGGTGAATACCTCCGTTAAAATTAAGAGTTGGGTGTACTATTGCAGTTTGCTCCTGGTGTACAAAGACAACAAATGGGCTAAAGCTATGTGTAACGCCTTTTCAGCACCAAACTCTCACCGAATTTTTAACTGCAATCAGTTACCTAAGTATATTCATGAATCTAGGTCTACCTGTTCCTATGTGCACAAACAAGATGTCCCAAAACCATCATTCAAAAAGCAGAAAACTGTTTACAAATCACAGTATCCATGGGGTTGTATATATGTATTACATTTACCTCAAAAATCTCTGAGAAAATCACTGACCAAGGAAATAGACATCAGCAATGAGGAAAGATGACATTATTGATGGTATGCCTTTGGGCAAGAAAAAGAGGTTCTTCATCATCTTTCAGTGTGCCTTAGGCATCTAGCTTGGAGCGCAGGAAAGAAATGCTGGAGAACTTTCATTACTATTTTACACGACACATTTCATTTCAGCTGAAAATGGTCAGAGGGAGTGAAATCACAGCTACCCCTTCCAGTCATGTATATTTGTTCTATTTAACAGACACCAATGTAAATGATGACTACAGTCAAATAATCTACTGAAGTAAAAAGAATTCAGGCTTGGGAAAGGATATTTTGGGGCTGTATGAAACACATTTGAGAATTCTACTCAAAAGAAAATGTATATTTTATATTTGTATATTCCCATACAAGGGAAAATCATGCCAAATACAGTATTATTTTTCTTAAGAATCTTTTCTAGTGAAATATTAAACATTATAAGAAATTAAAAAGTCTTCAGTAGCAGGGTCTTCTCACTCCCACATTTACACTGTGATCATTAGATCACACTCTTACATTTGTTTTAGAGGAAAATATGTCACTTGTTTCTATATTATCAGTATGGTATTTTAACTGTTTGGACATGTGTTTTCCTATGCCATACTATCCTTTTTATGTGTTTTTAAAATGGTGGATTATTTCACCATGCTTAATGGGCCTCTAAAGGAGTTAAGATGAAGTATCATTATTGTTCTTCTATTCCTTACAGACATGATTTGATAATACTACATTTTTAATGTATAGTTTTTGCTACACAATGAAAAAAATGAACTATGAATTCCTTGTGGAGGGAGGAGAGTTCTGTTGCTTTTGTAATTCAGGAAACAAAGTTGGTTCTTCTTTCTTCACTGTATGTAGAGACTATAGAAGAGTCCAAAATGAGATTCAAAGTCAGACCCTAGTGAGACTGCTAGTTCCCCTGAAATTAGCAGATGTTCCCATTCAGAAGAGCAGTGATTTCAACTCTGGATTATCACTCACAGCACAGCCACAGCAGGTGTCTTAACCTTTCTCTGCCTCAAATTTTCCCACCTACAAAAAGGTGGCAAATGACTATGGTGGCCAATTGACAATCTGGTTATCCTTAACCTTTCAGAATACCTTGTAAATGGTGCAGAGGAAAAGTGTATTTTTGATATCAATGGCATTGTAAGAGCCCCAACACATTCAGAGGCATAACAGATAAAATCCCTTTGACTCCCCTGGAAATTATTCATACTTGATGAAATAGGGATGATGCACAGAAGCCATAGAGCTGGCAGTGACTCATTTGCACGTGCTCAAATTTCATTTAGCAAGGAAATAAGAGTTGTTTTTGTGTGTGTGCGTGTGTGAAAAATTTGACAAACAATTGAGGCATTACCAGTTAGGTTTTCCACATGCACTAGTGCACTTGACATCAACTTTGTCAACTTTAGCATGAGACTGCTAAATTCTCATTTGGTTATGATTTGGAGTGGTTGCCACAATGAACAATGCCAGTTCATTAAGAAATCACATACTCTATGATTCACTAGATATCAATGAAATGAAAACTGTTCTTAAAAGAACAGTGCTTAAAGGTCTTGCAGTCTTTGGTGTGCCAAAAAGGGTTCAAGCCCTTTTAATCTTGGAGAAGATGCCTGTCATGCTCAATATAAATCTCCTAAGACCTCAGAAGAAAGCATAATGTATCATTAAGTCTTTAGCAATTCTGGCTTGTTCTGACTTTAAACAGTTCAAATCCAAGGATTTTAGACTGCTATTGTTAATTTTGGTATGCAATTTACTATTACATGTGTTAGATTTCAGCATAATAAGTAGTCTTTATGAATGCAAATGCTCTGATCCCTAGATTCTGTAGGTAAAATAAAATAAAAAGAGAGACCTTTATGAAAAACAAAAGGAAACCAAGTTACTCAGCAGCTAAATCAAAGCATTTAAACAAAAAATAAAACTCCAGCAAGAACAAGAATAAATTTCCAAAGGGTCCTAACTTAGCAGGTATCTTAACTTTAAAAGGCGGAATAGAAAGAAAGTAAAACATCATTGTGTCTGAATTTCCACTTAGTAAACGGGAACTATTTATTGAGCTTTGCCTCCATCTTAGATCCTGGAATACCTATAAGCAGTGTTTGATCTCTGTGAAGGAATCCACTTGAAATAGACGAAGATATTCTTACTGTATTGATCGACTTTAAATAGCTGTTGGTGAGGTTTCCATTCTCTATGCCCCTTAATGATTAGACAACTGGACCACCTAGCATTTGTCAGCCTCAGCTGGACTTCATACGCAACCAGGAGGAATTGTTCCACTGAGCTCCAGGCGCCTCAGATCAAGCCCACTTGACAGATAAAAGTTTCTAGTGTGAAATCAGTATTTAATGATACCTAAATATGTATTCTACAAGAATAGTCCAATTTCATATTCATAAGGGAAAGCAAAAGTTTGCTAGGCAAAAGGGAGAAATGATGATTTCAGAACAATTGGAATGCTGGAAGAAGCATGGTCACACCGCAATCGTTATTCATGTGATATGTATAAGGAAGTAGGAAAGAGCTTTTGAAAGAGGTTGGTAAGCAGGAATAAGGCTTAAAGCATAATCCTTTCCAACACCTCAGTTTCCCTGTACAAAACAGTTTACATGATGCTTTGCTAAGCATCTGACAAAATGCGTTCATACAAAGTTGGAAAATTTTGTGGTTTGGCAATATTTAAGTGTCGCACTGCCAGCCAGTAAAGAATAACAACATGATTTATCATAGTAAATTTAATAAATATTATTGGTCATATTGGGGAATACATGTAAAGCCTTATACATTCAATTTTTCACGACTCAGATGTACCCCAAATTCCAAAATTAATCTGAGGTATTGTTATGCCATTGTACTGTAAGCAGAATGCATACTTGTAGTGGGTTTACATGGCAAGGTTTTGGTAGCAGGGGGCCATTGGGGTGGCATCTGTGAGAAGGATCTAGAAGCTGCCCCACGTTAGGTAAGGGCCCTACTGCTGACCAGAGCTGAGCCAGTAAGTGATGTTGTTTTGCATCTCTGTGAGAGCATATTTAAGACAGAAAAAAAATGCTTGCCACTCAGCAGCTGGGGGATTGAGAGGAGTGAGGAACAGCCTTGCATGCGCCAAGGTCAGTGAAGGAGGGGGAGCGGTGCTCCAGGCGCCGGAGCAGAAATCCCCTGCAGCCTGTGGTGAGGCCCATGGTGAAGCAGGCTGTCCCCTTGCAGCCCATGGAGTACCAAGGTGGAGCAGGGTTCCACGCTGCAGCCTGTGGAGGAGACCACAGTGGAGCAGGTGGGCCTGCACCGATGGAAGCTGTGGCCTGTGGAAGACCCCTGCTGGAGCATATTCCCGGCCAGACCTACAGCCCGTGGAGAGGAGCCCACACAGGAGCAGGTGACCTGGCAGGAGCTGTGGCCCGTGGGGGACCCAGGTTGGAGCAGTTTGCTCCTGAGGGATGGACCCCCGTGGTACGGACCCATATCTGGAGCAGTTCTTGAAGAGCTGCTGCCTGTGGGCAGCCCATGCCAGATCAGTTCGGCAAGGACTGCATCCTGTGGGAGGGACCCCACAGCACAGGGGACGAGAGTGACCGAGAAGGAGCGGCAGAGAAGAAGCGCTATAGACTGACCATAACCCTCACTCCCCCGCTCCCCTGTGCCACACGGGGGAAGGAGGTGGTGGAAAAGTGCTTTTGGTTTCTTTGTTTCTCACTTTTCTAGCTTGTTAGTAATAGGCAATAAATCTTACTATCTCCCTATGCTGAATCTGTTTTGCCCATCATGATAATTACAGTGCGATCTCCCTGTCCTTATCTCAACCCTTGAGCCCTTTTCATTGTATTTTCTCCCCATTCCTCTTTGAGGAGGGGGAGTGAGAGAGCAGTTGTGGTGGAGCTCAGCCACACACCCGAGTAAAACCACCACCATACTGCATCAAAATGTTTTGATGCATATGTATATACTGGAGTACTACTAGTTAAGGCAAAAGATCTTGCTGTAGTTCCTCAAGACAAGGGGGGAAAAAGCAAATGGCTCTGTTTAACATTGGTAAAAAAAAATTAAACATTCCTAAAAATATTAAGAAAATTGATCTTAATCTGAGATAGAAAACTATTATGATTGCTTTAGGCACACTCAAATAGGTATAGGTGAAACCATGAGTATTTTGGTTTATGAAAAGAAGTCAAGCACTATGCATTTACTATATTTGCTGATATGAAACTGTCCTCCTCCCTACCCACACATTTTTCTTGCTACCACCTGTGCGCTCATGCCAGTATTGGTCAGATCCCAATATGCTAAGGCAGTGGAAAACTAATCTTACAAAAAATGATCCATTTGCAGAAAACTCTTTTTATTCAGGTCTCTGGTGACTCTGCAGAGAAGTGGCCCAGGCAGCAGTGAGTTGAGCCAAGCATCCCGGGGACCAGATCCCCACTGAGTGCTAACCTGCTTTGAATTCTGTCCGTCTCTGCCACAGCTAATTAATATGCACAGAAAACAGCTTCTGCAAGAAGGCTGAATGACAAAGCAAATGAAGCAGAACTGGAACCTGACCATATTTCCCCATCACCATCTGAGCACACTAGAACATTATTAGCTACAGAAAGAACAGTTTTTGTCTCTACCTTTTATCCTGGACCTCAGACACTCCACCTATTAAAATTTGTATGTAGTTCAATACATTTCTGTGAAACTTTCTCAGGTTCAGAAAAAGAGCATATTCATAATAGAAAAGTCACTGTTATTTTTTGATTTGTTCTTTTAATTATCTCTGTTCTTGAGACTATGACTCTCTATCAAATATTCTTATGCAATTCTCCCAGTCCTCCAGGAAATTAACAATCCAGAGAACTTGAAGGGGGTCAAGACTGCAAGACCCCATTCCCATTTAAACCAAAAGAACTCCAATTTATATGCACTGATCAATTACATCTTTAAAGAGGTTGCTATATTTACAATGTTGAAAAAATTGAATGTTTCAATGTTTTAAGAATGATAGTTCAGGTAGGTTGATCCTGTAAAAAATATATATCACTATTCAAAATATATATAATTTAAAATAACTAGAAAATGATGCTTGTCTATTGTCCTATTTGTGAATTTGTAATATGAAAGAATTTAGCATTGCATATACTCCAAAACTTTCAGAAATCCACTGCATGATATGAATCAGAAAATCCAAAAGTATAGTTTTCATACAACAAAATGCTGGTTTATGGACTTACACGGCAAGTTGACACCACTATTTGATCTTATCATTCCAATTATTATATTCACATCATGGGAAGTGATCAATATTTTTCACTACAGGAAGTGTCTGTGTTTTCTATCCTGTCGTCTCAGGCAAAACAACTTCATTGTTCTTAGAAACATTTATTAAGAAATAAAGAAGTGACAAGAATAACTCAATATCTGAAACTGTCTTCCAGAAACTAAGCATTTGCCTCACACATTGATGATTAAAGCAATTTGTAACCTATGCATAAGTTTGAGTGTAATTGAAATGTATGACCTTCAAAATATTATTACATATTGATGCTGCCAATTTATAGCATAGGATGAAAAAGAGCTTTGCAGTAAATTGCACTATTATTGCAATCAAAGATTTTAGTTTCAGAAGAAACAAAGGTTTAGAGAAACAGCTAGAATAATTGAGCTGATTCAGGTAGCAGGGTGTGGATGTGTTACGAATGCAAAGCAGCCTCTGATTGCATAATGCTTAGCACAACAATCATAGATGTAATTGATTTCACACTTTTTTTAGATTTCATTTCTCATTACTAGGCAAAGATAGTAATCATCTCATTTTGTTTCAATGCAAGAAATGACAATTGTTCCTAATTAATACAAAATATCTTGAATAATTTTTTAGATATTAAGTTTTCTGGATCTCTCACATCTTTAAAATTCCTCAAGTTGCTAACGAACTTTTTTCACGACTTTTATTTTCTCGATACTACCTAATAAAAAGATGTGTACATTTCAAACATTCCCAAATCAAGATTCAACTATAGCAATATCCTTTATATTACTATCTGAACATCTGAAATAAGAATTTAAGAATATGGGGCTCAACTGTGAGATCTTCATGACAACATCTGTGATAAGATTTCTGCATCTCTGGGAAAATTATCCCTCCCTGAAATAAGCTGTCAGAACACAAATTAAGTATTAATTTTTTTTTTCTCTTTCACAATTAAGAGCTGATCAGCTTCTAGTTCAGCTTCATGCCAGAAGTGCTCTGATTTTTTATGAATATTTCAAAACCTTATACATAAATCTCACGTGCTAGTTCCCTTAGTAGCCACGGCTCTGGGCAAAGGAGGGGCATAAGGTAAAATCCATGTTGATTTCCACATTTCTACTTTGTATAGAGTGTCTATCATATATATTTTTTGTTATATAAATAAAAATTGAAATATCATATAAATATCCCATTTATATTTTATTTATTTTTATGAAATGTGAAAGACATTAAGGCTGAATTGTTATTAAAGTAGAGTTAGTTTAAATGGAGAAAAGGAACAAGTGCTATTCATAACAATGTTATTTTAATAACTGGGAAAATTAAAGGGTTTGGATTGTTTAACCAGTTTTGTTGCCAATGAAACCAGTGTACATTCTTCCTTCTGAGATATCTCAAAAAGGTGGTCTACCAATTTCACATCAATAAAAATATTTGTCCTTGACTCTGGTGGGCCCTGGAATGGCCTTTTGAAGGCAGATTTGAATTTACACAGGTTTGGGTGTTTTAACAGCACTAGTCTTCTTCCCCATACCTTTCACACAACATCTACACTCACTCCTACCCTACCCTACATAACTTCATTTTCTTAATCTATGTCTTGCCGGGTACACCTGCCAACATTTGATTAAGTTGAAATATGAAGCATTTGTTGTAAATGGTCTATGACCAGGATAATAAATCTTGTGTCAGTATTGCAAGTAGTTGTTCTTGGCAGTTCAGATCCAGCCAAACACTGCCACACAGCTTCAGTTCCAGATATGGTTAAATTCAAGTAAGTCTATGTGTGTGCCTGAACCAGGGTTGCCGTTGAGGTTTTTAAGAAGAGCAGTGCAGGGCATGCAGCTGTGTGCTGCTTCACCACTCCAAAACCTTCCAAGGTTCTGGAAAAATCTACTGTCCACCTGTACAACTGAACCACTAGTGCAAAAAGAGCACATCTTTAAAATAAATGTGTGTGGTAATGCTAATGATCTGTATGGAGAAAGGCCCTATACTTACATCTTACATTAAAATATAAGAAGATTGTGATAATGTTTAGGAATTCTGTTTTCAAATCAATTGCTAATTTTTATTTATTATTTTTTATTTTCAGGAGAACTTTCTAAAATTGATAAATAATGGAATCCTGTCTTATATTTATTTTATATTGAGGGAGGCACTGCAGAGACAGGACCAGATCAAAGCCTAGCCCTCAAGCACCTGCTTTACCTGAGTTATTATCTTCTGTTCAATAACAAATGTTTTCTATCCTGCATGAGAACTGTTAGCAAAATTACATGTAACAAAGCCATATACCACACCATGCAACAACAGTCATTGGAATGCCTATGCACAAATATTTTGCCAAAATAACACCTACTGTGTTGCAATATTTTGGCACATTTTTCCTCTGAATATAGAGAGTGATTGATAACGGATTTTCCTCAGAGAAAATTTTGCCTTTCCTTCCTGTCACCCCAATCCTACAGGGGCTGGACTTGTATTACTCAACCTATTTTGTGAACAGACATCATAAACCTGTCAGTTGATGAGTTGTTAGTCTGTTGTAGGATACAGAAACAGAAATGACCAAAACAGTATCTTTTCATGTTGAAAACAGGGGGGAAAGAATATGTACAATGCACCCCAGCTGACCTTACATAACCTATTGCATTATTTTTAAATGCTTATTTTTCTCCTAAATATCACATGAACAGCTGTACTTTCAGTTTGCAGAGACTTTTATTCACCCTAGAAATATGAAGTGGTTTTTGAAATCAGTGCTAAGTATTTTTCACATATGCTTTTTGGAAGAAAGAAAAAAAATTAAAAGACCACCTTGCATTTCAAGCCATAAATTCATACTTCTCAGGACTGCTAAAGGTTTGTTTTAGTCTTGAAAATAACTGACATCAATTTTTGTTGGTGTTTTCTACCATGTTAAAATAAACAGCTATAATTCGGGGTTTTGAGGATTTTAAATGAAGATTTTGTCATCTTATATGCCATGAAAATCATGTTACATGAAACACATTTTTGATTAGAAAATAGGTCTTTAAGTTCTGCTTTGTTCCTCACATCCATTGGTTACACATATGATCCTGAAGCTTGATTTTTGCCCCATGCAAAGGTCTGAAACACTCTCTGTAAGCCACCTATTTTCTGGAAAAATAATTTTGGCACAGAAAATTTTGGCATATTAAGACTCATGCTGATTCTTAGGATGAATTTCAAGCCTACAACCAACAAAAATGTTCAGACAAGTTGCTTACACGAGTAGTTAGTTTGTGCTGCTGACAGGTTTACTAGGTTGCATAGTTTTTACCTCTTTATAGCACTGTAGAGTTTTACAGAAGTCAATTTAGACACTACTGAAGCTGTACTGCTTCTCTAGCTGAATCAAGGGATCATGAAAATACTAACACTCCACTAAATTGCCTCCTGCCTCTTAAAAGGTCAAGGTCAATAGTGCTTCCCACAGCTGCCTGCGCAGGGCTGCCACTTACTTTTTCTCTTCTGCAAGACTGAAGTCATTCCGTCTGTCAGCAGTTGGGTTCAAGCTGGAAATGCATCGTCTTCTTTGGATGATACCTCAATTTAAACTTTCACCCAAATAAAGTAGTATTTTGTCAGTGATTAAAATGTTTTACGAATAATCTTAGTTCAATATTCTTTTTTAAAAATATATATATATTTTTTAGAGTTACTACCACAGAAATATTAAAAATTGACAGCAAAGCCTGTTACCCAGGAGATGGAAGGACAATCATTATGATTTGATCAGACTTTAGATAGTGCTGTAATTATTGTGAGCTACATTTTCCCTTTGCACTGCAACAGTAAAACACGTACTCTCGTGCTCTAACTGCAGCTCCGAACAAAGGGGAGATGAAGCAGTGCTTTGCTGCAAACCATACTGCACAGGTCTGGAAGCATGCCATACACCATTTCATGAGATTCTCACAATTTAAGGTTAAAAAAGAATCAGAAAAGCAAAGCAAAAAGAAGGAACAACAAATGGGCCCACAAAGAAGAGAAAACAGTCTTTCAGTACTGTGTTTATCTTTCCATCTGATTTCAGTAGAGCAGAAAAATTGTGTTGCACAGAAAAATTGTGTTGCCTTACGACTGTGTTTGTTTAGATGTACTATAATGGGAACATAGGTGGCTCCTCTCTAAGGAAACAGTTATCTGCTAACACCCTTAACTAAAGTTTGCTTTCCAAAAGTTTTCCTCTAAAAGAGCTGATATTCACCTCTGTCAGAATCAAGATAAATAGGCGTAATCTTATCCAACACACTAATTCCTTTGTTCCTTTTAATTTCAATCTAGCCAATCTACAAGGTTACAGGAAATCCATTTTCTGTTGCTTTTCACTATTGATTAGTAATTATTTTGAAGTGTATAATGGAATGGGAAACCAGTAACTATATCTCTATCCTATGCATTATTCTTGGGGCATCAGAGACAAGGTAGTTTTGTGATTTTGAAGTTCTTTCTTGCTGTATTTTACCTGGTTCACGCATACGGTGATTGCATCAGTACCTGGTGATACTTGCTCGAAGAGTGTATCGAATAATAAACACGGAATCACTGTTAAAATTATGCCACAAATTCAGTGGTTTTCTAAGTTTTCCTGACTGTATCACATCAGCTTCTATTATCAAAAATGGAAGAATAACTGGATCCAGGGTTACTCGGGGCACCAAGAATCACAGAATCACAGAATTTCTAGGTTGGAAGAGACCTCAAGATCATCAAGTCCAACCTCTAACCTAACACTAACAGTCCCCACTAAACCATATCCCTAAGCTCTACATCTAAACGTCTTTTAAAGACTCCCAGGGATGGTCACTCCACCACCTCCCTGGGCAGCCTGTTCCAGTGCCTAACAACCCTTTCAGTAAAGAAGTTCTTCCTAACGTCTAACCTAAAAATCCCCTGGCGCAACTTAAGCCCATTCCCCCTCGTCCTGTCACCAGGCATGTGGGAAAACAGGCCAACCCCCACCTCACTACAGCCTCCTTTAAGGTATCTGTAGAGAGCGATAAGGTCACCCCTGAGCCTCCTCTTCTCCAGGCTGAACAGTCCCAGCTCCCTCAGCCGCTCCTCACAGGACTTGTTCTCCAGGCCCCTCACCAGCTTCGTCGCCCTTCTCTGGACCCGCTCAAGCACCTCGATGTCCTTCTTGTAGCGAGGGGCCCAAAACTGAACACAGTACTCGAGGTGCGGCCTCACCAGAGCTGAGTACAGGGGGACGATCACCTCCCTAGCCCTGCTGGTCACACTGTTTCTGATACAAGCCAGGATGCCGTTGGCCTTCTTGGCCACCTGAAGAAGCAAGCACAAAGCATGACTGTGCCTTTTGGGGCTTTGGCAAATTCAATAAATGAGTGTAGCCAGCAGGGAATTAAGTCTATTAAGTTAAAAGTTATGAGACTCAAGTCAATATGCAGAAGGCACATTCATGAACTAGAGAGACCATAGCCAAAGATCCACGAGTTTTCCTTCTTTTGACTACTAGCATGATGTACAACCTAGGAGTTCGTACATTTATCAGATCAGCTATTAATCTGACCTCATAACCACTGAGCAATGAATTATGGAGGTTCAGAGTAGGCTAGAAATATAGTTCAGATGGGAGACAGTAAAATGCACCCAACTATCCATTCTAGGAGGAACTAGAGTTTGGCAAGAGATAGAAAAGCTTTCTGTAGAAAGTTACTCAGCAGTCATTACAAATCAATTGAATACTAACGCATCAAGATGAGGGAAGACATTCACCCACACTTCAAAAATGTGCTAAAAAGACTGAAGAATATTTAAAGTGAAAGGAATTATGACAGTGCCTGGAGCTTCCTATAAAGGGTGATTTTTTTGGTGCATTCACAGTCACTTATGCACATCTGGATGTGGTTTCTTTCTGCTATTTCTTGGACAAAATCCTCAGCTATAGGTGAGGGACATTTTGGTAGCTCAGAAACCAGTCAAAACCCAGCCACCAACTAATTGCAGTTCAGTCTATAGCTAAGCATGAAAAAGCAAGAGAAAACAAAGCCAGACAACTATTCAACTAACTAAAAGAGTTATGTAGCTTGGTTTGTGTTTACTTAAAAATAAATAAATACAATCATTGGACCATTTTTCAACCTCCTGTATTTACTTCTGTTACATCTCAGCAGTAACTTCTGTGATTTTGATACTTGCAAATACTGCCTGGCAGATATAATTTAATAGCATTTACATAAGAATCACCACTGGAAGACCATTTCACCATTTGGGTGTTTTGGCTCAAGTAATCGGTAGCAACTTTTTTTGGCTTGTGTCTGAGCATCTGAACATTATATCACATTATAAACCACAGAGGCAGTTTTAGCACAAGTTACACTTTGCTTTAAAAATAAAAACCTTATGAAGCAAAGTACAAGGAAAATGTTGAAAATACAGATTAAAGAAAAGTAAGAGAGGTAAATGAAACACCTGCCAAACAGTTTATTAGTTAAACAGAGTGCAGGCCTGAGGAGGGAGTAGACTTTACTTAAGCAATGTAATTTCTAGAGAACACATTTAAGTAGTGACTGTACTTCCTAAATGGAGCAAACATGCTAAAATAAACTACTTAAATGACCACTCTACTGCACATATTAAGTACAAATGGTGTCCTGCAATATACCATGTATTTTAATGACTTTTCTCTGATCAGCCATTAGAGTTTCATAACATATAGCTTATCTGAAGAACTTACTAAGGAAGAGAAGAAAGAACTGACCTTCATTTAAGCTAAAATGAAGGTAACGTTTTAAATGGAAAACACAACTAAGGCTGCTTTGCTTATTTCAGATAACAAAGAAATGATTGAGAGACGCGGCAATTCAAGGGAGGCAAAACTATTCCGCAGTAGCAGGGACGCCATGCCTATGACCGGGATCTGTGGAGCAGCACCTCACAGAGCCACCTGAGCTGGCCATGGTGAGTTATCTCTGGAGCCAGAAACACTAGGGCTGCCTAAGTGTGGTGCTTCGACTAATTACCCTTTCAGAGAGGCAGAACTAATTACCTTGGCTTGAGCCCAGGCTAATATTGTTTCCAGGGCTCAAGGTAGTTGCTCCGCACGGTGCGGCACGCTGTGCCGGATAGACTTTTGTATTCACGTGATTATCTGTACCATGGCATTGCTCGAGCTAGATAAGCAAATCCTACCTGATAACTGGCAGAAGTGTCACAGTACCAAGGGTGCTGAGAACATCAAGATATTGTTTGTGGAATAGAAAAAGAGGTATATACTGTAGCTGCCACAGGCTATGGTTGTTTACAGATCCACTAAGCTTCAGACAGTCAACAGGTACAGCTATCAGCAGGTGTGCACTGTGATTGACTGTAAGTCAGACCAAATATCAATTATAGCTTTTAGCATAGAACATTATCAACACTAAAGTAAATCACTTTAAAATATTTTTGCCCTCCAGCATGTTTGGTATACAATTCCTCATCGAAAGTGTTATTGTCTTAAAATGACATAAAATCTATACACCAGAGAATTTCTATTTAAGGCTAAGCTTCTTCTTTTGCATTTGGGATATTAATTCTGGGTTTAAATTAATTTAAGATTTTTATTTCTTTAAAAAAAAAAAAATCAGCCTTGAAGATAATTCCACAAGTAGAAATTATTTAGAGCTGTGGTTCACTACACAGTTTCCAAAATGCCCTACAGTTAGCAAATTCTGACAAGCAGTACTTCACTTCAGGTAGCCCCAAATGTCAAACAATAACTGAACATTCATTTTGGAAACCAAGTGTCAAACACATTTATCCCAACCCTGTGACATGACTGGAGCCCCCTCTGAAATGTTAGTATGGTCAGAAAAGCTGCATTATAAAAAGAAACAAATGCAGAAGTTGAAAGATTACATTCTCTGATACAGTTGTGCTGATCTTTGGGTGGAAACTGAAGTTGTTTACTTGAACACACCAAGTGTTGGTAAGAGCTACAGCAATGAAGCAGGGCACATCCTGGATATTTTTAGAGGTTAAAGCCATTCAGCAAGTTCACTGATTGACTGTGTTTGACATGAAAATAGGATCAGATTGAAAACACAACATCAGATCCAAAGTGGTAAATCTGTCCTTAAAAGAGAAAAAAAAACAAACACAACATCAGATCCAAAGTGGTAAATCTGTCCTTAAAAGAGAAAAACCCAATATTGTCACAGAAAAGCAGGTGATCTTTTCACAAAGTTATTAGTTTAGATTTTAAGATACTGAATGCAAATCAATCTGGTTTAAGAAGAAAATTTATGTAGAAGAGAACTGCACTTGTTTTTCTACCACTTTTTTTGAAGCTATTATACTTCTCTGATCTCCTCCTTTATTTTTGCAGACTAAACTTTTGCTAAGTATTTATACCCACACAGCCTGATTATAAAATAGTTGATACCATGTAAACCTCATGGAGTTCTCTGGGCTCTTCAAGGCCCTGTGCCTGGCAACACCTCTATTCCTTCACTGCTTTGCCTCCATCCCGTGCTTGAGCAAAGGTACGTACCAGATTCCCCCAGAAACCCTTCAACACTTCATCACCTTCTCCTTTCATCGTTCTGTTCTCCCCAGCTGACAAGTCAGTGAAAGTCCTGCTGGGCAACACTAAGCCCTTCAAAGAATGCTTAACTTTTCCTGCCAGTGCTGAGCAGGAACTGCTCCTTGTACACACAACTACCACAGTTATTTATATTTCAACATATCTAACTGACAGTGGTTTTACTATGGCCACTTGCAGCAAACAGTTGCTGATGTCATTTACTGAAGTATAACAATCAGGAACAACTAGAATGTTAAACAACAAGCATTTACTTTAAACATTAAACAAGGAAGTTTTTTTTTTTTTTATCCAGCTTTTATAAAAATGGAAAATGAATCAGGAAACTTTAGCATGAAAAATTCATGTCCTTTAAACAGGAGAAAGAAACAAGGAGCAGGACATCCACATTATAAATATTTCAAATAAATATAAATATTTCAAATAATGGAAGAGATACTGTGCTATCTCATAACATCTCTGGTAAATATCATATCTGATACCTGTTTGGTAAAGAATCAGAAGGCTTGGTGAGTTTGACAAAAATACCTAAGTGATACCAAAAAGTATAACTCTAAGAAATATTTCACCTGCACTTAGGCTGTGAACCCATCTTTGCTTCCATTTGTGGGATAATGCCAGCAGTGATATGAACTGGGAGATTTCTGTGATAATTCAGAGCCCGTCAGCCACAGAGATGACAGTCCCTATTAGTTAGTTATATGGGAGTGGCAGACTTTTTTATTGTTAGTTTCACTTGTCTGAACCATAAAAAGCTCATTACTCTAAAAGCTGCCTTCTTATTTTATTCTCTAGACAAAAGCAGTACCGGGAGAACTCTATCACACACACTACACTGGGCAATATTTGACCTATCATATTTGTAATAAAAAAATCATTTTCATCCTGACTGTTTCTTCTCACTGCATTTTTCACCAACTTCACAGTAAGAGATAAATGACATTTTAATAGAATTTTAAACTGACTAAATTAAAATGTTCAAGGTAGTGTTTAATGAGGCATAGAGCTGGCCACACTGCCTTTATTATAATTATAATCTTCAGAATTTTGCTAAAAGACTATCACTGTATTTCACTCTTTCCTGAAGGTTGGGGTAAATCAGGACTTGGAAAATAAGCAAGGAAGCAAAGAAACAAATGCATGTCCTACTTCTAGGTTTAGGGAGTTTAACTCTAAAAAATCAATGAGTAGCTTTGACAAGCTCTAATGTAGTGAGAGATGAAACCATCATTATTCTCTTTGGGAATAAATCAGAAAGTTTTGACAGCAGCATTCATGTCACCAATCCTTCTTTATGCTTTAATATTTGTTTACTTTTTTGATCACTGGGATAGTCTCCAGAGGCAGATATCTCATTTTTATGAAAGTTGCACTGTTCACAGTTGGAAACAAAAACCTAGGATTTACTTTCAGTTCACTTCTCACCAGTGAATTCCCTATATGAATTTTTCATTTGAAGCAATTAAGAAAAAACATATTGGTAAGTAGAATGCTATTTAAACTAGAAAAGATTAGAAAACATTCCATTGCTTTATTTATGTGCATTTAAACAGCACTGTGATGCATTAATTCAAGTGCTTTCTCCTCTGTATTCCTTTTTTTACCTTATTTTCTATTTATTAATCAACTTTGTCCTGTGCTCCTGAAGGTGAAGGATTAAAAGAGAACTGCTGAAAGGCAAGTCCAGGGGAGAGCAGCCTTCATATAGCTTTGCTCTGGCAAGAAGAAGTGAATAAATGTATTCACTGAAAGCAGTCATGACCAAGTCAGGCTTCACATGCTATTTTGTTTTCCTCCTGTTTCACTCAGAATAGCAAGTCACCCTCAGCCTTGTCAGGGGCTGAATGTTTAAGTAAAATACCAAACCTCGCTCCCTCTGAATCTGTGAGCAACCCATGGAATCCTCTTCTATAAAAACAAAAAGAGCTATGTGAAAGAAAACACGTAATACTTCATAATACATACTTTCTTTTCTCTTTTTCAATTCCTAATTTGTTTTTATTTTTTAAACATACATCCCTTTTACAGTCTCCATTGTCTTTGATTAAAGTCACTAGATCCTTCCCTAATGCTGGCAAAGAGCATTAATTGCCTGGTCACTAGATGCCATGTGAGGAGTAAGAAACAGTGAAGGAAAAGAGTGGTTCTGACCCTAGGAAAACCTAGGATGCAGATAATGTTTTCAACGTTCCCTTAGAAAGCTAAAGTGTTACATGCTTGGAGAAAAAAAAAAAAAAAAAAAAAAAAGGCAGCAGGTTGTCTTTTAAATGCCTGGATTCATTCTGTGTACACAGTCAGAAAGGCTGGAAAGAAGCAATTACAGTGGCTTTATTTATTTTTTTATCTGTGCCTGTGGTTCCTTCCCGACTGACAGGATACCTGACTGCAATAACACGTTCAATCTCCTCAGTCAGTTGTGCCTGTTTGTTTACCTCTGTTTTACCATTTTAACAAATAAATGGAAGCAAGGTGCAAATCAAATAGCTTGGGTGTATTCCCTAACTATAGACCTGGTTCTACGATGTATTTATTTCAGATTTAAAATGACCTTGCCTGTGAAACAGAAGCATTTCATCAGCTCTCATCTGGAACCTTACAGGACAGAGTTTGCAAATGAAGTATTCCCATGGATATGAGGGATTTAAAAAAAAAATAAAAAAATAAAAAAATATTTATTTACAGTGCTATTGCTGCTTGCTTAATATTATTTCTACCATTTGTTACAGGGATTGCAAAAAAACTAGCTATCACATTAAACACCTACAAATCTAATTAGAATTTAAGTGTAATGTCCAAAACATTATTTCAGATATCTGAATTTTCTGTCATTAGACCATAAATTACATTTAACTTTAACCACCATGCCCAGAAAGAATTCTTTCCCATTCCTGAATAGATTACTTAAAGACACTATAACCACAAAACTATTCACTAGGCCGTCTACCAAATTTTTGCCATCTTAATACAATATGCACAGAAAGTAGCCAGCTGAGGCTGGAAATCAAATTAAATATGAGAAGTAACAACAAATTACCTTTGTGACAATTATAGGACATTTTCCACTTAGATATCCCTCCAATGTTTTTAAAAGGTATGCAACTTTTACCACATTTTCTAGAAGAGGAAAGCCCAGAAAATAAGACACTTCTTCAAGGAACATCCAAATCAGTCAGAAGGAAATGTGTAGTTTTAGCTCATGTTAGGATTTCTTTCTTTCTTACTTTTTCTTTAAATATTTTTTTTTTTTTTAGCATGTAGATAGTCTAAAATACTTTGTCAAATACAATGTATGCAATACTGAAATGGTTTGTGGTTATTTCTCTCTTTAATTTAAAAGGATATCTGTTTCCTTAATTTCCTTCCTAATACAGTCTTATGTACATTTTATTTACCAACACTAATTTCAACTAAATTATCAAGTAGTATAATTATTTCCAACCCTTGTTCTGAACCAATAGCTGTTCCTAAAGCATAGAAAACAACAAGTGACAACAATTTGAAATAAATGAATGCTATTCTAAAGATGGTAGATTTTCTGAAAGTCTACAGGATTTTCACAAGCCAAAATCTATAGACCAGACAAGATAGAAGACAATTCAGAGCATCTGTGAAATTACAAACACCAATGAGATAGCCAACAGCAGCATAAAAAATAAAAATAAAATAAAAAAGGAGAGAGAGAGAGAGAGGAGCAGATTGAAACTGGAAAGTTCATAGAATCATAGAATATCCTGAGTTGGAAGGGACCCTTAAGGATCATCAAGTCCAACTCTTGACACCGCACAGGTCTAACCCAAAAGTTCAGACCATGTGACTAAGTGCACAGTCCAATCGCTTCTTAAACTCAGTCAGGCTCAGTGCAGTGACCACTTCCCTGGGGAGCCTGTTCCAGTGTGCAACCACTCTCTCTGTGAAGAACCCCCTCCTGATGTCAAGCCTAAACTTCCCCTGCCTCAGCTTAACCCCGTTCCCGCGGGTCCTGTCGCTGGTGTTAATGGAGAAAAGGTCTCGTGCCTCTCGACACCCCCTTACGAGGAAGTTGTAGGCTGTGATGAGGTCTCCCCTCAGCCTCCTCTTCTCCAGGCTGAACAGGCCAAGTGACCTCAGCCGTTCCTCGTACGTCTTCCCCTCCAGGCCTTTCACCATCTTCGTAGCCCTCCTCTGGACACTCTCCAACAGTTTCATGTCCTTTTTATACTGTGGTGCCCAGAACTGCACACAGTACTCGAGGTGAGGCTGCACCAGCGCAGAGTAGAGCGGGACAATCACCTCCCTCGACCTACTAGCGATGCCGTGCTTGATGCACCCCAGGACACGGTTGGCCCTCCTGGCTGCCAGAGCACACTGCTGGCTCATATTCAACTTGCTGTCTACCACGACCCCCAGATCCCTCTCTTCTAGGCTGCTCTCCAGCGTCTCATCGCCCAGTCTGTACGTGCAGCCAGGGTTTCCCCATCCCAGGTGCAGGACCCGGCACTTGCTCTTATTGAACTTCATGTGGTTGGTGATCGCCCAGCTCTCCAACCTATCCAGATCCCTCTGCAAGGCCTTTCCACCCTCATCCGAGTCCACAACTCCTCCAAGTTTGGTATCATCAGCAAACTTGCTCAAAATACCTTCTATTCCTACATCCAGATCGTTTATAAAAATATTGAAAAGTACCGGCCCTAAAATGGAGCCTTGAGGGACCCCACTGGTGACCGCCCGCCAGCCTGACGCAGCCCCATTTACCATAACCCTTTGGGCCCTGCCCGTTAGCCAATTGCTCACCCATTGGATGATGTTTTTATTTAGCTGTATGGTGGACATTTTGTCCAGTAGGATCCTATGGGAAACCGTGTCAAAAGCCTTGCTGAAGTCCAAAAAAATCACATCAGCTGGTTTCCCTTGGTCCACCGTACGGGTGATCTTATCATAAAAGGAAATCAGGTTAGTTAGGCAGGACCTACCCTTCACAAACCCATGCTGGCTGGGACCAATGACTGCTTTGTCCCCCAGGTGTGCCTCAATAAGTTCAAGAACCATCTTCTCCATGATTTTACCAGGCACTGATGTGAGACTGACAGGCCTGTAATTGCTAGGGTCTTCTTTCTGACCCTTCTTGAAAATCGGCACAAAGTTGCCAGTCTTTTAAATTTCTAGATAGCTAAAGGCAAGAGCCCTGTCAACAGACAACAGGAAATAATAATAATTTCAGTCTGATAACCAGATAAAATCCATAGAAATGATATTCTATTTATTCTACTTCCTGCGACAAAATTATAGAAGGTTGGAGGAGTATCAGAGAGATATTGCACATTTGCCCGTGGTTTTTCTTCTTCCATAATTCCCTGCTTATTACCAATGTTGACTACTACTTTTTCCATGTATCACAAAGCTTTCACGCTGTCTATAACTTCATCAAGATGTCATCTGAGCTGAATATAAGCAGCAGCTCTGTCACATCAGCAAGAAATAAGCTTCCCGCCCATAAGGGAGTATGGTTTCCAGATATTTAATGCTTTGAAAAGCTTCCAGTAGATCATTTTTCCCTTTTCTTCCTTTTGCAAGAAGTAACAAAATGCTGAAAAAGATGATTTGCAATAATCATTGGGTTGTTGAAGCCACTTTTCTCTTTAAGAATGAGAATGATTTTATGTTTAAATCAATGAAATAAGATTCCTGCTAGGTATATCCATACGATTAATAAATTACCGTCACTAGTATTAGTGAAACTGCACTGTATATTAAGATATTCACAATCAAAGTAGCCTGTAAACAAGCACACATTTAGGTACATTGGCTCAGATGGCACACAGTAGCTTGGCTGTTAGTTTTAAGTCAGATCTGCTTAATTAAATTCCCATGTCCATTTTCTGCTGATAGTATAGGATGAACATCTCTCCATTATTAAATCAACTACAAACCCAACTAGTGTAATGACTTTTGCATGCTTATTAATCATTATAGCATAATGGAACAATGTATTTTCAAGCAGATCATAAATGAAGAATATATAATGCTGATGTTCTCCCTTAAAGACCAACAGTTCTTGAGGTATTTGATGAAGTTCTTATTACTGCTAACTCCTATGCGATGCACAAGCATAGTGTATCACAGGCTTGATTATAGTATTTTGTGTATATAACTGTTTAGGGAAGATGAAAATAAAAGCGTCATCTGCTGTCCCATGGGCTATATACTTAGCAGCAACAGCATAACAATACCTATGATCACTACCTCTTGAATATGCACTGTAGAGTATCTAGACTTTCACCTATTAAAAGGATGGAGGGAAAGCATCGAATATACTTATGTAGTGGGCTATCAGTTGAGGTAGTTAAGAACAAAAAAGATGACTTTCTAAACAGTAGTTATGTCTATTATCTCAACTAGATTACTGTCATTGTCTATGTTTTATAATGCACTTGTCATCCAGGATAAATGGAGATTGATGGCAACTATTGGTCTGTTTTCTCACACTTTCTGTGTATTCCGTACCATTCTGGTTAAAAATGTTGTTGTGTAAAAAGATGACATGCATCAGTTGTATTGTTCATTGGTCCAAATCCTATGGTGATGAATATCAGTGTAGTGCTACCAGCTTAAAACACAAGAACAACAGAGGACTCTGCCAGGTCACTATGCCAAACCCCTGCAAAATCAGTCATTAACATGAATGGCATTAAATACATACATCACCAGCCACAGAAAAACTCATTATCTTAAAAGTTATATACAAAATAGCAAAAGATCCAAAATATATAATATGCTTAGAAAAAGATAAAACTAGAGTTATTACCACTGTTCTGGAATCCTTCAGTATCAGAAAATGTTAGGTGCCATTTTTATTTATTTTTAAGTATTAGTTCTGGACTTTTCCAGGATTTTAACTGTATTCTGTGCTTTAAAGCAAGGATACATATCCCTGGGGATACTAATTCACTTAATGCATACAAAGGTCCTTTCTCTTGCTCAGCTCTCACTGACAGTTATCTTATCATCCATCAATGCAATTCAGGACCTTCTCCTTTTCTCTTGTAGATAGACATCCTCATTTTTAGGCCCTAAGGCATGACTTTGCAGTTTATATTATTAACCTGAAACCCTCTTCTATTATTACAGGCAACAAGGAATTTTATCCTTACCATAGGGTAATATAACTGTCTGTATGACTGGCAAATTCGCTTAACATTCTGTCAGCCACAAATTGCATTTATCTCTTGATTTTTTCTCTTTTCTTTAAAATCTGTTCTGATCTGTTCTGCGCAGAATCAAGATCAAACTAAGAGGCTTGTAGTTCTTATTGCTGAATATGTGATAAGGCATTTATACTTCCATGTTGTAATCCTCTATTCATCACCTCTAACCAGAAAGTAAAATCAGTTACAAATTATGATCTACTTAAATAGAAAAGACAACAATTGAGTGAAACATTTCTCTTCTCCAACAGAGGATTATAAGATCTATTGAGTTCCTATCCCCTGGCAGTAACCTAATGGATGAGGGAGTTCCCTGAATGGCACTGCTAAGGCAGCTTCTTTCCTATTTCCAGATTCTCCATTCAATCCAGTCCAAGCAGCAATGCCTTCCCTGCCTCCGTGCTCTGCATCCTCCTGCATTACACCTGCTGGCTGGGGCATTGATGGCTTGTTCTGGGGCCAATGCTATGGGTATCCTGACCAGTTAACTCCTATGTCACCATCCAGGGCAGTCTTGCGTCCCTGGTTAAGTCTCTCAGTTAATTCTGGGTTAAAGGCATCACTGAAGACTGTAGGAATCTCTTGGATTGTACACAAGTGGTTAAGCTGTGGAGCATTTCCTCTACGCAACTTTCTCGGAATTACTGTCATCATTTACCTACCTTTACATTTGTTGTAAAACTACTTATTTAAATAATATTAAATAAGAAATATTGTTATTTGGATTGCAGTTATACTATAAATCACAATTACAATGAATTAATATAAACACTTTGTATTTTTTTTATCTTTAGGAGAGCAGTACATAATCTTCATCTAGAGGTTAATTCTGTCTGTGGTAGTTGTGCTGAGATTTTTGGTCTTTTTCGTTTTTCTTCTTCCTTCCCTCTTGCAAAATCACAGCAACTATATGGCTAAGAAAAGTTCATAGTTGCCCAGATGGTAGCATCTATCTGAAGAGAATGACGGTGGAAGCAGTATTACTGACATTTCCATTTAACACCCCACCACCACCACTTTTTTTTTTTTTTTTTTTTTTTTCCCGAGGAGGGCTATCTTTGAGGAACTTCACCTTTTTATCTGTTTACAAGCACTCAAACAGCAGAAAAAGACATACTAGAAAAGTAGAAAAGGCAATTCACCAGCTTGCTAAGATAGAGTTGTTTGTTTCTGGATTCTCTAAATTTGTTTGTTAACTGAGATTGAGCTGACATGTAGAAAGAATAGGACTCTGATCTTGTTTGTAATCTAAATGAACAGAACATAGAAAGTGTCTAAAGAGCAATACTAGAGAAGGCATTTATTTCTAAATGTTTCCCTCTAAGTTTCATGTAACTTTGACTCTTACCAAATTTACTGGAATTTTGAGTTATTCAGAATATCAATACTTGAATTTTATCTGAAATATAGTCTTACTTGAACAGTAGCCACCCAATTGCTGTGAAAATTTACTGGCAGATGCTGTCAAATCGCTGAGAAGCCAATGGTATCACTTCGTAGAATGTATGCAATTTAAGTGCTCTAGAGCCACAGAGAAGAAACAGGACTCAGAAGTAAGCAGATCATTATAAATAGTTAAATTCCTGAAGCCAGTGCTTAGATGGCAGTACATGCAAGAAAATTGACAAGAGTATTTCTATTAGCAGTCAAGTAGCAGTACCTATGTACTCTATTTTTAATTGGTTTAAAACGCTTACACACACACTTGCACTTGTCACAACTTTCAGGATACTATTAGCAGAAGTTTACAGTCGTGAGCCTTTGGAATGTTCCTATACAATTCAATCTAATTTATTTCATAAGGTGAATTCTTTAAGGAGCACTGCTTACTGAGGTGTAAAACGATCATAGTATTTCACGTGTTTGTGATGGGTTTGAGATATTGCTCTTCTCTTCCCACACAGCTTTTTAATAAAAGTGCTGCCAGTTTGCTGACCTTCCCCTCTTCAAGGTTAATGGTTTGTTATCTATAAATTACTTTTCATGCTACAGCTTGGGTTATGAACTCCAAAATTGTCTTCTGTAGGCTCTCTCTTCAATTTGTTTTAGGCTCAGAGAAAAGCACATTTCCTAGTAACCAAGGCAGATTTCACAATGGAAAAAAGTACTACAGAAATGAAAAGATATAATGCTGGCTTTAGAAATTTGCCGTTTTGTTGTATAAGATGACGTACAATTATTTCAGTTGGTCGATGTTGTGGAACAACTACTGTCAAGTTCTCTAGTAAAGCCAAATGCCTACATGACTACAATTCACCAGACACTGCCCTGGCTCCCTCTTTCTTACATATAGATCCTTTAGGCTAAAGATGTTGCAGAGAGACAGAAGTTAGCTACAATGCATTATTGTAAATGCTGAGATATATGTTAATAGTCAGGCAGTTTATAATATGCAGTCTTTGTTATGCTTATGGAACATCTGCTAGTTAACAGCCAACTTGGTAATAAACTCTGCCCTGGTATTTTATAATCCCATCAGTGTAAGATGGAAAAGTAGAGATGATATTAAATTTGATCTTGAGAGGTAGCACCCGTTTGTATCCCACTAAAGACAGCATGAGCAGAGGGTGTTCAGCAACACCTGGCATTTTTCACATACTTTAATGATGTATCACATAATGCTTTACAAGTTGGTCCTTTCCACCCTTTCAGATTTGAGGGTGAGTTTTATAAGTGACAGATGACAAGATTCAAGTGGTGTATTATAACTCTGGACCAGGAAAGGCACATTTGCTTTCAAGCTCTGGGAAACACTAAGTATCTACACCAACAAAAGAATTTAACTTCTCATCTTCAGCTGTAATTTTGATCATAAAAATAGCTGTAAGTCTCTCATCCAGTCTGACTGTTGTTTGCTAGAGACAATTTACTATACATGATGCCATACAGAAACATATAACTCAGCCAATAATGCAAGCAAAGCTTTCTTGCCATGCTCGTGGTACCTTTGCATATATATCTGCAGTACTGTGAACTGTTTAATTTGGTATGAAACATCTATATTACTTTTTAAGGGTTTTTTTGGGGGGTGGTACATGGCATTATGCACTTTAGAATTAAAAGTCATAATGATTCAATTATATCTTTATCAACAGATACCAAAGGCCAGATTCTTTCTTATAATATTTATAATATTCTTTCTTAGTAATATTTCCATTATTGCCATTCAAAAACAGTTGAAATTATGACAGCTTATTCCAACAGACAATTAGCTCAACTTTTTTTGTCCAAGTTGCTGTGCATGAGAGCACTGCCAGGTGGAACTCCCTTTTATTTTCCATTCTCTTAGACAGAGCTGTTCAATGGCTTTTTTTTTTTTTTTTTTTTTTTTTTTTTTGTCTGTGGGGTTCATTGTTCATTAATCAAATCTCTAGTTACAGTCATATGTGCAATGTCTTCAAGCTATTTTAGTCCAATTTTTATCCAGCGTTTATATATATATATTTAAAAAGATAAATTCTTTAAAAGGAAAAAAAAAAAAGTAGACATGTTATGTTTCCAGTGGGTTGCTCTTCCTCTTTTCTTAACAGTTTTTCTTATTTATATAGTTTCCACTCTCAGTACATAGACTTCGCACTACATAGTGCACTGTAATTGAACATTTAAACTGACAAAATCATGTACTTACCATATGTTATTTTTGAGAAAGAAAATGCCTAATTGGAGCATTTTCCATATTTTGTAAATTTTGATATGAAAACACAGCCAGCTTTGAAAATACATTTCTATTAACAACTAATCTGCTACAAGTAACGTAGAAATTATTTTTTAAAGTTCAATTTAATCATTACCAAACATCATATAGATGTCTTATTGGTTATTTACTGTCTGCCTGTTTAATTACCAGCTACCTATGGACAGAAAAGAATCTTTTGGCTATCAAATATAAACTCAGTCCAAAAATAAACTCAATGTTTTTGCTGAAATCTTCATTTTACTTTGTGTACGTCTTGTCTTCTTAGTTACACAAGTGAGCTGCAGCAATGGAACCCAGGGTTCCTATACCACTAGCAAGAATATAGATCTGTTCTTCATCTACTGTAAGAGACAAAGATCACTGGGAGCACACCAAGGCTGGAGCAACAGTAGTATCAAGAGCAGCACAGGTTCAAATAAAGGTGCCAAAGTAAACAAGCTTCCCGAAAGTGCTACTCAGCTTTCATTTCTGTTCAGTGAAAGGATTTTCAAAAAAAGCAAAGTCAGAAACATCTTTAAGAGCATCTGCTCCCTGAAAAATAGTTCTTACTCGTTTCTTGAAAAGAGGTCTTAGACTGGAGACTCAATTCCTAACACAAAGCTCTAAATCACGTTAGAAAACAAAGGTTGCATGCTTTAGAACATGACAGGTTCTAGTTGTCCTTCTTAAGTAAAATATGCACTGAAACAAGTAAAATTTCCAGGAGTGATGTGTCTGGCAGTAGTACCCTAAAACATCATCTTAAAAGCATCAGCAATCCATTTATAAAATAGACGTTATAAAAAGATAAAAAGCTTTAGGGTTAAAAAGAAAGAAGGTGGTGCTGCAGCATTTCCATCAGAGTAAAACAGGATAGTAAAACTATCAATTCTTTTACCTCTATGCAAAATTTATACTGGTTAAAACCCTACGCCTTTCATTATCTAAATTAAAAGTACACTGTGTATATTGAATTCAGAGATTAGCTTGCTGTTCTACACAGTAGTCTTTGATGTCTCAAGATTAGTATTCATGAAGTTTCAGACTATTAACTGCACATATGTAACATCTGATAAGAGAAATATCTTACAGACCACGATTATTGTAGGATACTTTCAGTTCTGATTTTTATCTTTCATTCTGTTGTGTATCCTACAGAGCTTACATATATTGTCAAACAATATTTTAATATTGGTTCTGGCAGGTTTTTCATAAGATAGATTCAGCTAGAACTTAGTCAGATGCACATGACATTTTTCAGTTTCTTTATAGCTCTACATAGTTTTACAAGTGATAATTTTCAAATTCAGTTGCCTGCAATATTGTCTGAACAGTTGGCAGAAATCATAGTAACTGCTCACTTCTCAGTTTAGTCTGGAATATTGCACACTATATGAAATACTGGCCAATATTGACACCTATTGCAGGCCAATATTGACACCTATTTCAGGCTCATCTAAGAGCCTGAAAGACATTAAATGTTAGTGAACTATGATAAAAATTATAAATCATCAAAAAATTTTGCATGTGGCACTAGTGTTTTGAAAATAATATCATTCAATAAAACAGAAAAACAGCAGCAAAAAACGTGCTACATGAGGTGTCTAGCACCGTCAGGTTACTCTGTTGTTCATACTAGACGTAGCTCTAACTGCTGTAGTAAATATGTTAGCACTATAATAACTATAATTTAGGGACTGGCGTACAATAAGCAGGCAGTTAGGTGCATTTATTTCTCTGACTAGTTGTTTGTGGTGGAGAACAGCTCTTGACAGCAGGTGTAGGCTTTTGGCTGCAGGCTATCTTGGGCTGTTTTGTGAAGCTACTCCTTACCAACAGATTCCAAGTCCATAGGAATAGCTAAGGTCTGATAGATCAAGAACGTGAAAAATTTAAGTAAGGTGAGGGTAACAACAATACAAACAATGACTTCCAGTCCATCATTCACCAGTATATCAGGTGATTTTAGGAGTTCTTCTAAGAGACTGATATTCATGATGACAATCAGCGCGATGAGCAAAACAAACAAACATTAATTTGGAGAGAACCTTGTGGTTAAGAGAGAAGGGTCCCACGAGTTGCCATAAACACAAAATATTGTAAACTGCTACTTTTTCTAGAATTTATCAAGCTAACGCTGAAAACCAAAAATCATGCATCACTTGTATAATTACCATACAAGATAGTTGCTGTGCAGAGAGCACTATCCACCTATGCTTCTATGATGCTGCTTGAAAGCTTCTACCTATTTCCCATAGCATGGGAGAGAAAGTCAAACTCCACAGAAACAGCAACAAAAAGCAATAACAAAAGCAAATGTCAGAATTTGAATTGCAAACTACAGATGAGCCTTGACTGCTAAAACTAAATTCATATTTGAACATTAAAGGTTTGAAGTTACTCTGCTGGGGTTAAAGGTTGCTTGTGCTCATCCCTTTAATAAACTTCAGCTTTTTGGAACTTATGCTATGCATTCCAAGTAGACCAGGACTGGAAGGGGTTGAGAACCACCACGCAGCTGCTCTCAAAGAAAAGCTCAAGGAATTCTGCAGGGAAGACTTGCTTGTTTAGCAGGGAAGATAAACCAAGTTGCTCCTTGGAAAAAAATTCCTTGCATAGGAAATGATCTTTTCAATAGAGTTCTCATGCTGAAATATAACTTTCTAAAACAGAGACTAATCTCTCCTGAAAATAAAAGATACTTTAGACCCCTTTGGTTGAGCCCTAATTCCTACTCAAATCTCTGGATTTAGAGAAATATAATATTTTGAAAGACACTGAAATTCACATCAAATTCCCATCAATTTTGCTCTCTTTCAAATTACACTTTCAGAACGTGGCCTCCACAAATTCATATTACTTCTTATGTCAGCAGTTCTACTAAGCATTGTGTCTTCTTGCAACAAGGCAACGCTATCACTTAAAACTGGTTTCAGTCTAGCTGTCCTTATAAAAGAGTAGATCAGAAATGTTCCCTGAAAGCTGAGTGAAGAATTAAAATACTCAATCCACAAAACAATGAAAGATAAGAGCAGTTGTTTCCCTCTAAAAATATTGATGCCAAACTATTTCTAGAGATGCATAATCACACCTAAAAGAACTTAAAAGCCATGGAATGTGAAGGCAGAAAAGATAATGGACAAAGAAGCTCTTTAGTCTTATACCTACTGCTGTACTTTCAGGCTGCTTTACGCTAATAAATATTATAAAAATCTATTCATATGGTAATAAGGTAAAGCACTTTTAAACCCATGCTAATTTGTAAAACAAACATCAACATCTTACATTAAGAAGCTTAGCTAAACTGCTCTTTTATGTGACTGATTTTTTTTTTTTCCAAAATATACTAGAAGCTTTCTTAATAATAGTTAAAGGTGCGGGCTGTAGCAACCATAGAACATCAGAGAGTATTTTGAACTTTTTATAGTTCACCTTTCAGCATTAGCAGAGGAATATAATAATTTCTATATATCTGGCACTTTCCAGGCACTTCTACCTTTGAGATAAGACAATTGTGAAAAGCTGAATTTACAGACTATTGTATGTAAAACATGAAATTCTGGGAGAGGTTAGACCATCAGAAAAATCTAATGGAGAATATATAACCTAATAGGTGCATGTTAACACCAGCCCTTTTTCTGGAAACAGATATAGGAAGGCTGAAACTCAAAGCACTCGACATGTCCTGTATGAGGAGCTTAGTCAACTCCATTTAATCCAGTGCTGTACCTGACCAAGAGCTGTCAACATCCATTTTGTAATGTTGATCCTTTAGTAGTGAAGTCTGTAAATGTCTGTGACAAATTTGAAATTCTTGTGATGATTATTTGGCCTTTTTCAAATCCAAAATGACTAAAGGTATCCTTGTATTTCACAATCTGATTCTGCGCAAAAGTACTTAATGCTAGCTCTGCAGGATCTGCTGCAGAGCAGATCAGAGCCATCACACAGCACAGGCCTGAAAATAACCTTGCCTATGGAAAAATCTGGTCTCTGCTCAGGAAACCTAGTTTTCTGATAAATATTACCATTTCAGTGTACAGAACTAAGGGAACAGAATGTTCTGCTGCTTAGATTTCTAAGGGAAAATTATAAATTATTTTATCAGGGCATTCTGTTCTCAAGGAATAATGCCGGAGAGATTAAGATGCCTCTCTCAAGAATTAGTGTAGATATGTCACCCTGGTCTCCTAAAACTCTGCAGGATTTGCAACAGCTTATTGAGCTTTCTCTTTTATTAAAAAGAAAAAAGGAAAAAAAAAAAAAAAAAAAAAAAAGG
>CM021745.1:12788575-12907639 GCA_011075105.1 Heteronetta atricapilla | reverse complement strand
AAAAAAAAAAAAAAAAAAAAAAAAGGTCTTAGGAGAACTTATGCTTCAAAAGCAAACTTCTATTTTCAACATTAATATATAGAATGAACTTGTACCAATTCTTCTCTAGGTATTGAAGTCATACAATAAAGTTATTTATGAAACAGAAAGAACAATGCTGTCATTCTTTACACATTGCATTTCAGTTGTTGGTAACATCAGCATAGAAACCCTTGAAATATAAAATAGCTGTTTACAATTGTCTTTTTGATATGTTTTTTTCTGTGCCACAAGTACAGTATAATAATGCAACTGATCTGCCACCCAAACCAATTATTTTGCTTTGCTTTGTTTGCCCATAGGCTACCATGTGGTTTACTCCCTGGCAGTTAGGTAAGTCCTCAGCAGTGCTTTGGGAGTTTTCTGGCATTTCAGTGGAAAACCAAAGCTGCACAGCTCTTGGAGCTCTTTCTCAGGGTTTGTGATACTGCTTATAAACAGGTTACCACCTATCTTTGTATTCCTGGACAAATCCCTTCTAAGGATTTGATTTTGTGTAAGGAGCTCCTGAGGTACCTACAAAATCCCAGGATCAGCTTTAAAATAGTCATATTTTCTCTAAGATTCTTAGCAACAGGCTTTAGAATTCCACAGAGCAATAAATACAGGGATTCATCATTTGTCTGTCATTATTACTGGGAGAAAAGAAAAAAATACCAAGATGATCTTTTGTGTAGCTTCTACCACCTTCAAGGTTTTCTGTCAGCCCTGTTTCAGTATTGCCTGCTGAGAGACTGGTAGAAGTAAATCCTTCAGGCCGTGCAACAAAGAAACGAGAAAGTTTCTTCACCCCATAAGATCATAAAGAGAAAGTACACGTTTAACATATTCTCTATCAACATAAAATCAAATTGCGAGCAAGTGGCATGATTGGCTCTCACAGCAATCAAAAGAGATATTTATTATCTCAAAAGGAAGGGAAATGGAAAGCTGGGAGTTCTGCCCAGTAACTGGAGAATTCTTGCAAGTTTTAGAATCAAAATTTGACTGATAAGGGCTGCTCTGATTCATTGAAGAATTTTATGAAATTGTATACATTTAGAGGATAAATATCTTGCTACTTCATATCCAAATATCACCATTACTGATTTATGTCCAGTTATTGTGCCAGCACTGTCTTTCAACTTCAGTAGCCTTCTTCCTCCATGGCATTAAGCCTCTGATGCGTGTTCAAGTAGCAATCAAGGTTTGCTAGGTTTATTTTATCCAGGATATAAAATTTACCATCTTCTAGCTTTTCATTGTAAAAAAATATTTTTTTTTTCCTCTGATCATTCTAGTGATCCACACCCATACTGATTTCCAAACTAGATTACTTGAAGCTAATGACTATAACTAGCAGATGAGAATGGAGTCATGTAATGTCTTTTGACTGACTCTAGAAGTCTGTTGTGAGGCAGGGCATGGCATTTGCCATTGTTTTGAAGTGGTGTACCATAACAATTGTGATCTAGTACAATGCCCAGATTTCCTTTGTCTCATTGCCAAGAGAAGATCTTCCTCTATGACCTGGCTTGCATGATGAGAAAACTCTGCCAACAGTACAAAGATTAAAAATCAGTTTACTAACACATTCATATATGCTAATAAAGCAAACGCACACTGGTAGAATGGTTTTAAAGTGCATATGCTTCATTTAGTTAAATCATCCAATCCAAGTAAATTACCGTGCTTATTAGCACTTGCCATCAACTAGTTGCAACATATCTCGCTGGTACAATTTACTGAGTCTGAAAACTGTTGTGCTAGAATTGTCTATGACTTTTTTTTTTTTTTTTAATGAATAGTTCTGGAAAGCACATCTGAAGACTTATACCCTTAATAATACTATTGATTTATATTCTTAATAATACTATAAGGAAAAAAATCTGCCCATTATAAATCATTCCCATGTTGTAAAAACTGGCAAAAAAAGGCAAAATGAACTTCCATAATAACCAACCAAAAAAGGAAAGGGTCTAGGAGTTAAAAGTTACTCACAAAAGAAGTCTCAAGTCAGAGACAGAGAAGTGCTTTAAATGTGTGCATTAAATGTGTAAGTGTGATTTATCGCTTAGCAGTCATACATCATATAAATATTTTGTTTTTAAGGTTACATATTACTCGTTATCAGGCATCAGAGGCAGCTAGTTCTGACAGAAAAATCAATACAACTTTGCCAGTGATTCACATTTATCAGGACATCTTTTTGTAGTAATCTCTTTTTTGATCTGTTTTTTGAAGTCCTTTTCTTCTTACAATTTAAAAGGAAATTACCTTTTGAACTCTCATACTTGTTTTTGGCCCCCCCCAAAAATAATAATAAAAAAATGTTTTAAATCTGACATGTTTCTCATTTGGAGTTGCATGTGTGTGTATGTGGTGGACTGCTCAGTCCAACTACCTCTACACTGTCCAAAAACAACAACAAGGAATTTATTATAAACAAATTTATTATTAACTACATATATAAATACATAAACTGCCTTCACTATTATTCACAGATCTTTTTTTTTTTATGTTGTCTATTCCAGAATCCAGGAAATTCATAATGAAGGAACATTCAATTGTTTTCAAAGTTAAGAAAAGTGTGATGTTCAGACACCTAAAATGTAGCATCTGCAGAATCAAAGACATTCCTGTGAAACATGCCAAAAAATAAAAAAGAAAAGTATTTTTCAGTTGTGCCTGCTTATTGTTTTTATCTTTACTGTTAAATATGTATATAAAAAATCTCCATATTATCGCCTCACAAAGCACTATCTACATCCATCAAATTTAGCAAATATTAAAACCTAAATCAGCGTGATAATTTGATGCGACTCTGACGTAACTAGTGATCATGCTTATGTTTCAATCATAGTCAGTACCATTATGCTGCACATTGTACTCTTATCTATGTTGTATATCATTTTATTAACATGGTCTTCAGTCACTGGATAAGAAATGCCTATAGACATAATATCCAACAGAAGTTTACATTGAATTTACCTGCCTTTCATCACCTTAGTCATCATCTTGCTGTACGATAAAATCTGAACATAATGAACTAGTAATACAATAAACCTTTCACTGAATATGAACTCATGCAGTTGAAAGAAACATATCCAGTAAAAGCTCTGAAATAGATGTGCTTTGTCTCTCTGGAAGAAAGGCTAGTTCCTCTGTCAAGATGTCATCCTTGTCATCAATTCTCATCCTTGCTTACATAGCATACCACCCACCTGCCTGTTCAAAGATAGGCAAACACTAGGACTAGATTTTCAGGCATGCTGAAGTGTTGCTACACCATACGGAAGGACACCTCATCCCCTTGAGCATCGTGTGGACAGAGTCAACAGTAACTCAATATTTGCATTAAGGGCATTAATCAAAATGCAACTGAACTGAGAGGCTGGGGACTAACGCCAAGGATGTTTCTATTTCTGATAATATGACAATATTATCAGAAAAACTTAAGGAATTCAGTAGCTTATAGACCCAAAGGTTTCAGAAGCTTTTTGCCTATAAGAGAAGAAAAAGGAGAGACAAAGAGGTTTGACCTTGCTCAAAATTCAGCCAAAAATGTTATCAGAAAAATAACTGGCCAAATTAGTACAAAGCAAAATAAAAGCAAAACTGAATGGGAAATTAGCAAGCAAACAATTCTAGGTGGACAAAAAGACTTTTTTTGCACTTATAGTTAGAATAGCTTCTTTGCTATTCATGTAGGGAAACATAACTTTCAAAGAAAATAAAAGAATAACAAATTCAAGAAGGAGAAAGACTGCCAATCTACCAAGGACTTCCAAGTAATTACAAGTTAGTATTGTTCGGAACAGCTCTGCAGTATGGACTGTTCATCTTCTTTTCATCTACACTGCTGAAATGAAATGAAATAGAGCTTATTGTTTAAAGCAAGCAAACCTGCAACAGCACAGGAAAGTTAAAATAAGCATTGAGAAGACTAGTGCCAAATAGTATCATCCTCATTTAAGTGACCTGGAGTCATTAACTTCTTAATTTGCAGCCTGTCCCATTAAACATGGGGGTTTTGTAGGTTCTTTTCTCATCAGTTAGTTCACACAGAGGAATTTCTCTGATATAGTAGATCTCTTTGCTATATATAGAAATGAAGATTAAATTCTTGGTTTTCATTTGGCAATACAGGCTTTGCAATTCGGTGCTTAGATTAATATGCACACTATATTTAAAGTGTGATTTTACTATAATGATGATTAATGACTGATTTTTGTCTGATAATAAAGAGTAGCTGGCATGGTGGTTTTGGACTTCTGCCTTTATAATACTAAAAATAATTCATTTTTTTTCAAATAAGTTTCAGGACATACAGGATCACTTTAGAAATGAACATTAAGACATGAAATAGGACTGCTGTCAGGTTAATTAAAGTTATTAAAAGGATAAGCTTTTTATTTTTTTTTCCAGACTGTGTCAGTTGTCTGATCTAGAAACTGCAGCTTGTTTTTTAATTAATTGTATTGACAAAATCAACAGATGACTTGTTAGGTGTGAGATAAGAAACAGACTTGTGGCCAAGATACGTTACTCGCTTTCAGGCTATTAAAAGTGGTTGGGCTTATCTCAAGATTTCCCTTTGTTTTGCTATTTCTACAAGGCAGAGAAATAGCTTTCACTTCCTCATATTCAACAAATGTATATGCACCTTACAGTAAACTAAAAAGAAACCAAGTGTAGATTTTAACACAGACAAGATATATATATATAGTTCCTATATATATATATATATATATATATAGTTTATATATAGTTCCATACAGTGGAAGGTTAAGAAAAAATCCTAAAATCTGATGAAGGTTTAATTTACCCATATTCCTTTCCTGGATCTTGCTGCATTTTAGATTAAGTACATTTTCATGATTTCTATAAAGGCTACCAAAAAAATCTTAATCTGTCATATTTACATACTTTGAACAGCACGTAGGAGGCTTAGCTGTATGGACTAAACAGCTGTTCTTTCAAAAAAGTTGGAGGCAACATAATCTGAACAGAAGTTTTTAACTGAATCACAATTTGGTCTGTGTTGATAAATTAAATAGTTGTTATATTGTTGCTTTTATTCTTTGTACACCTATTGCTTGTGTTCCTCTTATTTGCACAAATTTGTGAGCATCACCCAAAACCTAGAGTTTCCAAACTACCACCTTGTACTTCCAACCTACATTTGCTAACTTATTACCTTCCATCTTATAAGGTGAAACGTGGATATAAATTTCAGAAGTTGATTGTTAGAGCTAGAAATATACATGTCACAAAGCACGTGCTTATGAGAATCTAGTAAATAGAAGGCAATGTAGGAACATAAAAACTGCCCTCAATATCGAAGGTCAAAGCTTTTGAAACTGAATACTGTGGAATCACACAGGCTATAGCAAGGTGGTAGACCATGTTACATGGCACTATCCACCTTCTTTCCCTTTTTTAATTAGGTAGAGAAATAGTATTTTAAAAATACATAGGATACTTTTCATGGATTACGTTTTCTGTATCTGTAGTGTCTGTGAAAAAGGTATTTTCAAAATAATGACTTCATAAGTGGTCTGTTCAATTATTGTCTGATAAAATAAGCTATGCAGAAGACTATCCAACTTCAAATGCAATCTGTAACCAAAAAAAAAAAAAAAAAAAAAGGGAGCACAGTTCACTCTGCCTTTGGCTGGGTGCTAATATTTTACCATTATTAGCCTATTGTGACAGTGTTCACGCACTTGTGAGATATATCATCTCTGGATAATTTAATTTGTCATGCTGTCAGTTATTCTTTCTTTGGAGTAATTTGCTTGGGAGAGTTATAAAAAAAAAAAAAAAAAAAAAAAAAAGAAAGAAAATTATCAAAATCCCCTTATCTTATTCTGAGACTCTTCAAGGGAAAAGATGAATCTTCATTCTGAAAAGAATTTAAATAAAACTCTAGTGCAGCTTTTACTTCTGAATTTCACTAGATTCTGAACGCACAGGTTTGGGGATCATGGACTAACATTTCCAATGTAGTAATTGATTATTTAATGATAAGAACACCCTTCTAATACCCAGAAGTTTACTGAAATTTTCTTTCAGATTTGCCTCAATGCAAGGAAATATTTAATTTAAGGAAAGAAAGTACAGAAAAGCATCATCCCTACAGAGTGATGTATCACAGAAATGTTAGCACTGAGTGCATTCAGGATATTTGTAGCCCAAGATCCAGCTTGATACAGTATTATTGCCAAGACCAGGGAGAGCCACAGCTTTGCTTAACTGACCCCAGAAACTCCCAACTGCAACATCTTGCAGCACAGGACTCCTCGGCAGCATTTTGTGAATATACAGAACTGCAGTTTAGGAAAAGTGCCAGCAAGTATACCACATATTCTGAAAGTGTTTATGTGTAGTCATAATTCATCAAAAGTGTGAATATCCTTTTTCTTTTATAGTAGTTGTATTCTCTACTACACTGTAATGTTCGTAATCTCAAAGGTGTCTTGCATGATTTACAATATTCTCTCATTAACAGGCAATTGGATTAAACTGCAAATATAGTTGTCATGGTCCATAAATAATTAACATTCAGGAGAATTTTAGAGTCATAAGGTAATTTAAGATTACCTTCTCATCTTTTTTCATATTAACACATGGAGCTGCATCAAAATACAACACAGCCTTGAACAGATCATTCCCTTGTACAAAGAAAGAAATTCAGCAGGGACCACATCACATATAAATTACATGTATTCTACATACATGGAGATTGAAGCTGAAAGGCGTGCTGTTCACATAAACTCGTGGCTTCGAGACTGGTGTGACCGGCAGAATTTTGGGTTCTTTGATCACGGGAAGGTCTATGCTACACTGGGCCTGATGGCACCCGATGGGATGCGCCTCTCTCGGAGAGGGGTAAGGATCTTTGGTCAGGAGTTGGCAGGGCTGATAGATAGGGCTTTAAACTAGAGTCGAAGGGGGAAGGGGCTAAAACCAGGCACGCCGGTGAAGACCTAAGGGATGGTACGCTAGAATCAGAGGGGCTGTGTGCCAGTGAGGTCCTTCGGTCAGATCCACAAGGTGCTGAGTGTAAGGAGACGTACCTGAAGTGCTTCTACATGAACACACGCAGCATGAGGAATAAAATGGATGAGCCCAGTGGCCCAGTCCCGCAACTACGACATCATCGGCATAAGCGAAACCTGGTGGGATGAGTCCTGTGACTGGGGTGTTGCGATAGATGGTTACAGGCTCTTCAGGAGGGACAGGCAGGGAAGGTGAGGTGGTGGGGTGGCGATGTATGTGAAGCAGGGGCTGGACTGTGTGGAACTTCAGGTCGGCAATGGCAAAGTTGAGAGCCTCTGGGTAAGGATCAAGGGACGAACAAATAAAGGGGATGTCATTGTGGGAGTCTATTACAGACCGCCTGGCCAGGACGATAGCGCCGATAAATTATTCTTTACAGAACTAAGAGAGGCCTCGAGATTAACTCCCCTTGTGCTTATGGGGGACTTCAACTTGCCAGACGTTAACTGGGAGTGCCACACGGCTGACACGAGCAAGTCCAGGAGGTTCATGAAGCACCTAGATGATAACTTCTTGGTGCAGGTGCTAACGGAGCCAACTAGGAAAGGTGCCCTCCTAGACCTGTTGCTAGAAAACAGAGAGGGTCTGGTGGGAGATGTGCTGATTGGTGGCCACCTTGGTCATAGCGACCATGAAGTGGTTGAGTTCAAAATTTACGGTGACAGAAGGAAAAGTGCCACCAAAACCTCATCCCTAGATATGGGGAAAGCAGACTTCAGGCTGCTCAGGGAACTAGTCAGCAAGGTCCCCTGGGAAGCTGCTCTTGAAGGCCTCGATGTCCACCAGTGCTGGTCATTCTTTAAGCAATGCCTCCTAGAAGCACAAGATCAGGCAATTCCTAAATATCGCAAGTCAGGCAGGCGGGGCAGGAGGCCGGCGTGGCTGACCAGGGACATTCTAATGGAGATTAGGCGGAAACAGAGAGTGTTTCGCTACTGGAAGGAGGGCCAGGTGTCATGGAAAGAATACAGGGATGCTGTTTGTGTTTGTAGGGAGAAAGCTCGTGTGGCCAAAGCACACCTAGAGCTGAAGCTGGCTGTGTCTGTGAAAGAAAACAAAAAGGGTTTTTTTAGATATGTGAATGGAAAAAGGAGAACTAAAGAATGCATAGGGCCGCTCCTTGATAGGGAAGGTCTCTTCACAGACAACGACATAGGCAAAGCAGAGACGGTTAACGGCTTCTTTGCCTCTGTCTTCAATGCCGATGATGGGCTTCGGAACCCAGGGTGTCCCGAGCTGGAGGACCGGGATGGTGGGGATGACAAACTCCCAACTGACCCTGAACATGTGTGGGATTTGCTACTCCACCTGGATCCCTACAAGTCCATGGGTCCGGGTGGGATTCATCCCCGGGTGCTGAAAGAGCTGGCGGACGTCATTGCGGAACCTCTCTCAATTATTTTTCAATGATCCTGGGAATTTGGAGAGGTCCCGGTAGACTGGAAGCTGGCAAATGTTGTGCCGATTTTCAAGAAGGGTCAGAAAGAAGACCCTAGCAATTACAGGCCTGTCAGTCTCATGTCAGTGCCTGGTAAAATCATGGAGAAGATGGTTCTCGAACTTATTGAGGCACACCTGGGGGACAAAGCAGTCATTGGTCCCAGCCAGCATGGGTTTGTGAAGGGTAGGTCCTGCCTAACTAACCTGATTTCCTTTTATGATAAGATCACCCATATGGTGGACCAAGGGAAACCAGCTGATGTGATTTTTTTGGACTTCAGCAAGGCTTTTGACACGGTTTCCCATAGGATCCTACTGGACAAAATGTCCACCATACAGCTAAATAAAAACATCACCCGATGGGTGAGCAATTGGCTAACGGGCAGGGCCCAAAGGGTTATGGTGAATGGGGCTGCGTCAGGCTGGCGGGCGGTCACCAGTGGGGTCCCTCAAGGCTCCATTTTAGGGCCGGTACTTTTCAATATTTTTATAAACGATCTGGATGTAGGAATAGAAGGTATTTTGAGCAAGTTTGCTGATGACACCAAACTTGGAGGAGTTGTGGACTCGGATGAGGGTGGAAAGGCCTTGCAGAGGGATCTGGATAGGTTGGAGAGCTGGGCGATCACCAACCGCATGAAGTTCAATAAGAGCAAGTGCCGGGTCCTGCACCTGGGACGAGGAAACCCTGGCTGCACGTACAGACTGGTCGATGAGACGCTGGAGAGCAGCCTAGAAGAGAGGGATCTGGGGGTCGTGGTAGACAGCAAGTTGAATATGAGCCAGCAGTGTGCCCTGGCAGCCAGGAGGGCCAACCGTGTCCTGGGGTGCATCAAGCACGGCATCGCTAGTAGGTCGAGGGAGGTGATTGTCCCGCTCTACTCTGCGCTGGTGCGGCCTCACCTCGACTACTGTGTGCAGTTCTGGGCACCACAGTATAAAAAGGACATGAAACTGTTGGAGAGTGTCCAGAGGAGGGCTACGAAGATGGTGAAAGGCCTGGAGGGGAAGACGTACGAGGAACGGCTGAGGTCACTGGGCCTGTTCAGCCTGGAGAAGAGGAGGCTGAGGGGAGACCTCATCACAGCCTACAACTTCCTCGTAAGGGGGTGTCGAGAGGCAGGAGACCTTTTCTCCATTAACACCAGCGACAGGACCCACGAGAACGGGGTTAAGCTGAGGCAGGGGAAATTTAGGCTTGACATCAGGAGGGGGTTCTTCACTGAGAGAGTGGTTGCACACTGGAACAGGCTCCCCAGGGAAGTGGTCACCGCACCGAGCCTGACTGAGTTTAAGAAGAGATTGGACTGTGCACTTAGTCACATGGTCTGAACTTTTGGGTTAGACCTGTGCGGTGTCAAGAGTTGGACTTGATGATCCTTAAGGGTCCCTTCCAACTCAGGATATTCTATGATTCTATGATTCTACATTATATACATAATCTAGTTGTTTTGTGGTCAACCTGACATTTAAACAAAGTAATTTAGAATAGTTTAATCTTCTGCTTTACAGCAAAAGTAGTAAAATCTGTATTGGTCCCAATCACCATATGTATTAGAAAACATTCTTTAATCAGCTATGGCTTTCAGAAGGATGTCATAATTAATGGCTTTCTGCTGGCTGCAATTTTAATCACTCTCATATGCATGAAATTGTAAATTTCCAACTTCAATTTCCCAAATTAAAAAATTCCTAGATTTCTCCTGCAGTGGTACTGTGTTGCACCTCAAACAAAGATGGAAGAAAAATAAAGTCAGATTGGGCTAAGCTTTATAGCTCATGATAACTATTGTACAGCTACACTCACAGCAGTAGAGCTTCATTGGCATAAACCACCTTGATATATTTAGAAAGTCTCAAGAGCAGTCTCCAGTAGCCCAAACAACAGCTACACACACTGCCAGGCAACTCAGTAAATGCTATAAAAGTTTACTTTTAGAATTCCAAAGCATCTTTTGTTTTCCATCAAAATCAAATAGAGAAGCTCAGGAAAGGCTGTACACACACACAAAAAAAAAAGGGGGGGAGGGGGAGGAGGAGGGGGGGGTGTGACAAAAAACTTCAAAACACAGTACCTGCCTTCAAACTAGAGAACGGAGTATCTTATAATGGAACACATTCCTTTCCTACAGAGCTACTACCTGTTTGACCCTTACACCCTCCATTTTAAAAGAGAAGCTTTAAATCTCTTTTAGAGAAGGACGATCGAATGATTAGAAGCTCTCTTGCCCCATTACTGTTTCTTGTACAGGTTATATGTTCTGTATTTGTTATTTCACCATTATGCAATCAAAGGACATAGCACAGAGATGCATATGGACTAACTGCTTGACCATACGTTAGAGACTTTAGAGCCTCCAGCTCTCATTTCTACAATGTTAACCAGACCTCTGATAAGACCAGCAGTTTAAGTTCATGAAAGTTTTTTTTGCAAAACTATTATTTAAATTTGAACCAAAGTGGTATGGATTACAGAAACACACTTTTGTGCTTAATATAAACTAATATTCATGACTATTCAGACAGCGTGGAGCCAACATTTTAGAGATGTAATCTTAAAAAAAAAAAAAAAAAAAAAAACAGGACCCTGACCCCTGACACTATAGGCCCCAAACTGGAGAAAAGCTGACATTTATTTCTTACCAATCGATATTCATTACTTGAACAACAATTATGTGTACTAGACCAAAACCACAAGAACTATTTTAACAGGAACCCCACCAGACGGTAATTTTGGCTACCATGTGCAAATGACCAGTCCTGCATTTGAGTATCAGCATTAGAATATTAGGCTCCATTAGGAGAGTAATCCACTACCTAAAATAAAATTTACACATAGAAAATCTATTTGTTCAAGAACAAAGGCCACATATCTGTCAGGGATGCCCCAGAATAATGTTACTTGCTGATCAGCTACAAATTAGTTTGTGTACATAATACACAGAATTATATTTATTGCATAGCTGAAGAAAAGATTTATTTCAAACCAGATTTTCAAGGGAACAGTATGTACAGAAAGGACTCCCAGCCTGACTGTTCTGGGTCAAGTGTCTGGTATTTGCAGTAGTTTAATAGGCTTTTGCTAGCATTTCAGTTTCCATGTGTCTGGACTCATACATTTTAATATACTCCAAAGTGATTCATACTGTGCAGTAAACAAGAGAATAGCAGCTCAATTCAAAAAATTATGTATATATATATATGTATTTGGATAAAAGTCTACAGCCCCACAAAAAAGAACTTTGCAATGCCCATCACTATCCATCACAAAGTATATGCAGGGAAACAGAAGTTTTATTTGCATCTTGCCTCTACGTACTACGTCCTGTAATAGGTTATCTGAAAAATTAAAGAAAGGATTAAGCCACTATTGCCCCAGTTTTCCTAAGAAAATGAGGTCTAAATTACAGCATCTGCTATCTGTTTCTGATTAAGAGGATTTTTTATTGATAATTGGCTAAATTTAGCTGAATCTGAGAGAGAAATATACATCTCACACAAAGGATGCTTCCTAAATGTGAAAATCTGTGGTTCCAGCCTTCCATGATCTCCAGGAATGGAATATCTTCATCATAAACATTCTGTATTACGAAAAGAATGTAACAAACCTGTTTAAGGGCATCAATAAATAAACTGTCAAAAGAAGTTTAATGCAGATTACTTTTGTCTACAAAAAAAGTCTAGGTTATGTTTTAGAAGCTTCAGAATAAGCATGGAAAGAAAGAGCTCCATTAATTCCACCCCTTTCTCTCCCACCGCTGCCCTCCACCCCGCCCCGCCGAACCCAACACCTGTAGCTGAACCTCCACTGTAGAATACCTATAGAGCCATCCAAAATACAAATAAATTGTATTTCATCACCTCATACATAGTTGCATTAGGGATCTCCAGGACAGCAATGTAAACCTTTGGAGAAGGGGAGGAAGATCATCTCCTTAATGGTTTTCTTGCTGCTGTTCTGGTTTTTGAGCATCAGCCATTTGGAGATGCTCAGGGATTTTTAGAGTTGAGGTTAATCCCAAGGAATTGAGCTATTACTCAAGTAATATAGGCACTGAGGCAATTTGTTGTATACCTGTCAGATTGGTGTATAATATATTAGATAGTTATTTTCTCTTGGTCTGCTAGCCTTGAAGGATATTTAATGAGAAACACAAAGGAAAGAGAGAAGCACAGAAATTTCTTCTCTCTTGTTTAAAATTACAGCAATCTATTGAAGTGACACAGAAAGTGTGTTAATTTTAATAACTGGCTTTGTAATTTCATTCCTTTGTGGACCGGGTAGGAGAAAAACACAAAGCCGTCAGCAAACCTGCTGCTCATGTCACTGACACACTAAAGAAAAACAGAAACTATCACTGTGAATTCATATTGTGAAAAGAAAATATATTCTTTCCAGTGTCTATTTAGCCATCATCCTTGCAGATACAGCATGAAAAATTTCTACAAGCAAAGAAGTACACTACTGGTACATGGGAGCTTGTTCCTGATAGAAACCTGACTATGGTGCCAATCAGATCCCTTTCTCTGGGAAGGGTTTGTTCTACTATGGCTCATCCCTGTGCTCATTAGTAATTGCAATATCTTGACAAATTTCCATCAGAGAGAGAGGGCTTCTCTTTCATTTTACAAAATTACCAGTATTCTTTGGTTTGCTCTACCATCCTGCAAAAAGAAATATATGCACAAAATAATCACTGAGCAGCAGTGATACTAGCTTGGATAAACGACGCCTCAATTATACTAACAAACATCTCCACTGAGAGAAAGATTTCATATGAAGGAATATGTAAATTACTTTTTATTCATTAGGAGACAAAGGGAGAAAAATGCATGTAATTAACAAAGTACAGCAGTAACTAGCTCTCGCCTATAGCTATCTGTTAAGAACAGCAGGAGAATCATGGTTGTGAAGTCTTCATGTTGGTGCACACATTCCTATGTTTAATGAGCACCTCATTGCACATCTGGTTCTTAATATCTTTTAAAAAGAGAACTTACATATGTAATACCTCATATATTCTCTGAGAAGAAAAGAAACAATATTGCATCTATCATCAAGGTAAAGAAGCTGAAGGTTGTTAATTAAAACAGGTTATAATTCAGACACCATCAGTTAATAAACAGCAGGAAGTTGTTCTGCTCCCACAGGGAAACAGTAACCTTAGTGTGCATGGCATCTTTGTCTTTAAGACACTTGCAAGGTCATGCATGCCCCTGCTTTGCTCAAGTATGTGTAATGGGACAGGGCACTGAAATCATGAGACATTCACACCTTGCAGGTTTTCAGGGATCAGTGTTGCAATGCTCATATGACTATATGTATAACATGCATGGTGAGACAATTGAAATACTAAGTGTATTCAAAGGATTTTGGAGAAAACCATGCAGAAATAGTTCATACCGTAAGAACTTATCATTCACAGCTAAAACAGCAAAATGATTAAGGACAATTATTAATTGTCTAACCGAGCCATTTAACAGACCTTGATCCAAAACTAGAAATTACTTTCTACCTGAGCATGTGCAATGCATATTTGATCCAAATATATTCCTTCATGTATCCTAAGATCCTAAGAATTTTATAGTGAACTATAACTTCATTTCCCTCCTTTCCACTCACATTCCTCAATTTCCACCAGGATCTGACCTCTCTTAAACACATTTTTTAATCTGAATTTGAAGTTACAGAACCTACCTAATTTAGCACCCAAGCCAAAAAGGAAAATTACTTGATATCTTTAGAAATGGTTCTTGCCTTGCAGTAATAAAACTAAACAAACTTGCCAACAATGGGATTCCTGTGAGTAATTATAACATTTTAAAATATTTTGTTGTTGGGTGTGGGATTATGACAAAGTAAACTGTGGCTTGTGCTACAACTTCTGTATATTTCTGGTTTCTCTAGGGCTCTGGCAGTCTCAAACTTGCTGTAACTCTTTATAGGCATGTTTAAGTTAAATGCTTTTAAAAATCTGAGTGCAATTTGTTAAAGGTAATTCATGGCATGTGAAGTGAGTTAGGCACTTAATCCATGACTCTCAGTTGCTGAGCCATCTTTTTGTTTCAGCTCTGGCTTTTATTTTTAGCTTATAAGCCTGGCTCAATTCAGTTGAAATGTGTGAAGCAAAACCACTTCACGCTCCTGGACAACATAGGCCTTTATGCCTACATTTTCTCAACACTATCAAAACATAAGGCTGTATTTTTGAAGTGTATAGGAACTGCAGAAGATCAGTGAATAAACAATAGTTTGTTTCTCACTTTCAGAAAATGAAGTACAATTCTTTTATGTATGCTACCAATGTCATTTTTAATGACATCAAGTACTAAAAACACTTTAAAGAATGCTTGCTGCCACAGCCACTACTGTTACTCCCTATGGCTATATAATTTTGCAGTAATATACTACAGGAATCACCTTTTGTGCAGGTGTTGAGCTATTACTGAAACATTGACTGTATATGAGCAGAAAATAACGGGCATTACAGTGAAGAGAAACTAACTGAAGTTTTTGCAGCTTCCATACACTCAGAATTGACAATAAGAGGCAGAAAGATAAAAAGAGACATAAAGATAAACAGTATTCCCAAAGTAACTCTTCTACATGTGCTGACAGTTTTGATGTTTCTTCCAAGCACTAACGTTCTTTATTTACTGTTGCATTTCATTTTATGGATTTTTTTTTCTACGTTGAGTTCAAACAGAATAAACAGAAGTTTGAGTTATGGCATGTAACATGGTCAGAAAGGGACTTTATAGAGTTAGATCAATTCTTGTTTCATATCCACCTGGATTCATAAAATACTCATATTGACTTTCTGGTACTATAATCTTTGTGTTTGGTTGCTCGTACTTCACAATCCATTACATGCTAAAGGAAGAGCTTTTTTATGTGAAAAACTAGAAGTCATGGGACTTTGGTAATGGTGCTCTTTCTTTTTTTTTTTTTTTTTTGTTTTTTTTTCCTGAAATATTTTAAGTAAGTTTTTAAACCACTATTTCTGTTGTATATACACGTATTAAATAAAACTCTTCAATAAAATACCACAAACCTGTTTTCTTAGTCAGGGAGATCAATGGAAATTGATTTATTTTGTTATTGAGCTAACTGGAGAAATATATTTCCAAAGAAAGGATGAAAAATTTGGAAAAAAATATAGTTGTTAAATGAGGTACAAAGGAGATGAAATGGTATGAGGAAACCTACCCTGCCATTGCTAAAGAGCTCCTAAAAGGTCTCTTGCAGTAATTCAGCATACATATTTTACCTTGAGTGATACAAGAACCAGTTGGTGGAACTGATACACTATTGTCCTCTGGAGAGAACTGATGAACGCATCAACTTGCTGTTCCGGTGCAGGAGAAGATAATACAACCAGAATGGTTAAGTAGTTTTATGATGTTGAAACAGGCTGTAAGGAAGTGTCTTTAAAGATTTCTTTATAGTTGCATTTCTTAGATTCTTAAAATAATTTACTAACTGACTTTACCCCCTGTACTTTTCTTAGGAATCTTAAATAATAGTAGCTTGAAATACAGTTTAAGAGAGGCTTCTTACTTCTTTTGCTACTTCAGGCAAAAATGAAGCTGCTTGGATTACTTCCAGTCTGGCTCTCAATATGTATGAAGGAAGAAACAATGGTGTCTGCAATTTATTAAAAGTGATTATCTGTAATGAAAAGCTGTGACCCTTCTGTAATTCATCTAAATGAGATCTACACAATAAAAAGGAAAATGCTTCCTTCTCAGCTTTGACATCCTGGCTAAGAGCATGATTGTTCTAAGTGAGATGCTGAGATAAACTCAAAAGATATGGGCTGAGGATTCGAAGTACAAGGGTACAACTTGAATTATGACCTCATTGCTACATAAAACTCAATATACTTTCCATAGGAAAAATTCTAACTGTGAGGGTAGCTTGTATATAGTGTGTCTACTAGTAGAAAAAGACCAAACAAAACAAAACACACACACACAATCTTGGGAGTTGGGTACATAAATCACATGGGCATTTAAGATGCTGGAAGTGTATTTTCATTCCCACAAAAGTACATAGGATTATAACAACAACCATGACAATGCAGACTGGATCAAAGGTAAAAATACAGTTTCTGTGAACCAAAAAAGTTTCCAGTATAGGTCCAAAGAAGTGCATCTTTAAATCATTCTGAAACTCTAACCGTAACCTTCCATGCATACAGTAAATGAAAAACATGAAAATAACCATGACTAAGGAGTGAACTAACATACCCATTTTCTTCATGCAAATTATTCTTGCTTACTCCTTCTGTTGTTCTAGACTTGACTCAAACATTGAGCCGATCTAATGATTTTTTTTAGTTTAGTTATTGTGTAATAACTCTGAATATTTTTATTTATTTTAAAATAATTTTTACCTTTATATGAAAATAATTTAAAACTGCCTAGAAAATAGCACTTATAATTGGTTCAGAACTATCCTATCAAAGTTAGCCAGGATATCTTTGATATCCTATCCAAGTTTTTCCCTAGAATATTAAATGCTAATTACTTTTAAATCTTTGTAGCAATTTCTACAGAAATACATTGCACCTTGCTTTAGTGGTACCGATTACTTCTCTCAAATTGTGTGTTTTTAACACCCTAACTCTTGTCACAGTAAGAGCTCGTTAACAAATGGTGAACAAGAGTCTCTTCTAACTTGATTCACCAGCTCTTGAAGTACTCCTAGACAAGCAGAATCCCACCTTTATATTTTCACTTTTTTTTTTTTTTCCTGGAAGAATTAAGCCTCCCCTTTATGTCTTTATCATCATTTTGTGTTTTGCTCAATGTCTTGATAGAGCAGTGAGTATTGCATATTATATTTTCTGTTTGGACCAGTATTAAGATACATTGCTTTTTAAATCTAATACCGACTTCTTTCACCTCCAACATATTTGTAAATTTATATTAAATTCACACAACCATAGCAATGAAAATTAAAGGGAAGATGTATTCTTCTACACTGGTACAGCTACTTACCTTGTCACTAAGTTACTTTAAAGAAACTTTTAAGCAGTTGGCTCAAGAAGTGTTGCATGTGTCAATATTTAAAGTGAAAAACAATGAAATGAAGTTATAGTTCTTGCTGAACCCAGGAGTGAGAATGATTTGATTTATATCTTATTTCCTTTAGTAGACAATGGATACTTGCGTGCTTAAGAAGTGAACTGAAATATCTAAAAAACAAATGGAAATAAACAGTATCCATCACAAGCCTAGAGCTGTATCTATTATTTTCACAGATAGTTTCAATAAGTGACAACCCTCATCTCCTGGTCACTGATTCACAAATCACATAATGCATCAGCCTAGTGCTAGCTTTTAAAAAGATGGCTGTTATCCAAGAATCAGTGTGCTGCTAGATACACGAATGATATAAATGTATTTAATAAAACATCACCTACAAGTAAATTAGCTTCATCAATATTTGTACATCAATGAAATCATAGAAAGTGAGAAGAAAATTATACTTGCCATATAACTGAATACAAATTTAACACTGAGGAATTAAGGGAAAAGCGTAGGCAAAGTTCTACTCACACGATACTGATAGATATCTTTGAGGAAGGTGGAAAGGGAAGATATTCCTTCAGTAGGAAAATCCTAGAAGCAACCAGCTCTAAATCTCTTCTTTGTCATTCTTATCAGCTTGCTCACTTAACAGCTGAGCTGCGCCCCTCAAACACAGTTAGCTCCCAACATTGCCAGCAAATCACAGAGTGCAAAAATAGATAATTTCTCCCCAGTTATTTCAAAGCATTACAGGGTATTGAGGATCATAGTAAGAAACCAGAATTATTTTCCAATAATTGGTAGGGAAAAGTTGACACCATATCCTAAACACTTATAATGTTTCAATCAATGGCAAAATCCAGGATAGTATAACATTTTGAATCAAGTTGATAGTGTGAGGATCTCAAGTGCAACTTGTCCTTTGAATGAGTTCTCTTTGCACACACTCAACTGTAAAGCAAAACAGTTGCTTTTTCTGGTTTTGGTGGTTTGTTTGGTTGTTTTTCCTTTTGATCATGTCCCATGCCCCTCCCACACCACCTGAATGATGAAAAGCATATCACACAGAAAATGCAGAAATGCAGCTTGGCCTACTGGGTCATGACAAATCAAATTTGCTAAATGGATAAAAACAGCATCCACACAATAATATTATTTATAATAATGAAGGTGGTAAATAAATGAGCAGTGCAATTTGCTGGTTTCCTCTGTGTGCAATATATGAAGCCATAACTGTTTTGCTAAACTAACTGTGTCCTCCTGGAAAGATTTCCAATATCAATTACAGTGCTGATTACATTGCTACTAAATAGATTTCCCTGTCATGTTTCCTTGATTATATGTAAATATTTTCTAAATTAGACATGTTTCAAGCTCCATTTAAAGTGTAATACAATTGGATAGACTCAGAATTATGCAAGGTAGAGCAAGACTACATTGACTATCAGAGAAAAATTTATATCTTTCAGTTTGAAATGAAAGGAAAAAAATAATTGGAGATGATATCATTTAACAATACCCTATTAAGATATTTAGTTTTATGCTATGGGAAGTATGCTATTTAAAAAGCACAAAGAAAAACCCAACAACTCAGAATTTTAACTTTTAAGTCCCTAAAACCTCAGATGTTGTTCCACCAACAAATTCAGAATATAAAAGTCTGATGTAGAACAAGATCTCTTTCCACTAGGTTGATAAATTAAGCCATTCAGGTGATGAGAACTTTGTATGTAAACTAACGAGCTGTATAGGAATGATGTTTTTCATTACTCACTTTAAAATACCTTTTTTTTTTTTAATGAAGAGTTCTTACCTTTTGAGCTTAATACATTTCATCATATTAGAAGTCTGCCACAGTCATCTTTTCTCTAAGAACTGTCATTCTCCAGGGAAATGCTAGGACAGTATAGAGTAACGGATCAACTTTAGCAGCTCAAAACTGAGATGCTTTGTGCATACTGAAGAAATTAAGAAGCGTTTGGTTAATGTAAGATTCCTCTCCTCCTATTTCTGTAAAAAAATGCTTTATATTTTATATTTTTATAGATGTATATAGACACACACACACCCCACAGACGTTATTGGTAGGTTACATTTTCTCTTGATGTTACTCAGGATTGTCTGCTATTGTGAGAACTTCTCAGAATATTATTGCTTTCTCAAAATAAGAGAAATTCATTTACATTTAAATTCATTTACACATGCACACTATTTTCTCCTTAAGGGTTTGGAAGGAAAGAATGCACTAAGTTTACTCAAACTTTTATACCTTCTTAAAAACATATCTTATGCCCTGGAAAAATATAAAGCAGAGTTTTAACACATTGTAGACTCAGAGCCAGGCATTTTAATGTGCCGAATAAGCAAAAGACATGTCAGGCTTGGGGGAAACTCTTGATGTTAATGAACAGAAATCCAAAATAAAGTTCACCTTTACAGAAATACCATAAAAATGCTTAGGATCATTTATGAATACTAATATCCCTCTCTGTGATGAATGACAATTTTAGAAATTCTTCTTAGATATGGTAAGACTGCAGCAAAAGGAAATAAGCATTTGCTTGTCACCCTGCCCATGTTTTCTGGCTTAAAATTGCATTCTATGCAATTCTATATTCTATGGTGCATTCTATACAAGTAGCCATGGCCATGTTTTTTTTTTTCTAATCAAATGGGAGATGATTTTTCAGATAAGTTTCAATAAGACTATGTATACTAAAAAGAAAAATTACATTTGCTCATACATTTGCTCAGAATGCCCAAATTTTCTTGAAACAATCTGTAATATGATGGACAGATCTAAGAAGATTATTCAAGTTTTTTTTTAAATTCTTATTTTTTTTAATTTATTGTAATCATTATTAAAATGGGACAGGAAAAAAACATGAAGATATCAATGAATCCGTACACATACACATTGAAATATTACTGTCTTGTTTAATCCTAAACTGATAGAAGACTGAACGCAATCCTGTAACACTGATTCCTCAGCTGTCCAGCTTCCTGACAGAACTACCAAAAGTCAATGAATGCAATCCTTCCCTTTCTCAGAGGTTTAGGATCAGAAAATGACAGTTCCAGGAGGAGTACAAAAGATCTGCTTAGTCCAAACACCCAGCTTGTTCAGGGCACAAGAAGCTAACAAGGGCATGGCTGCTTGCAATAAGAGGGAACAGAAGACAGATTAAACAGAAACAAGCAAACAAAAAAGCAAACCAACCACACGCCCTCAAATAGGAAAGTTACTTCAGATGCAGAAGAGAGGTACTCCAGTAGAGGATGCACAGCTCCAAACAAATCAGAAGAGGGGGGAGATCACCCTGACTCTCTGGGAATGTTATCAGAACCAAACTGACGGGTTTTTCCTTCCCACTTCCCCTGTCTGTTGCTGTATACTCACCTCCCACATTCTGCCTGAGATAAGTTCCACATGAGCAATGCACCATAGCTGAATGTTATTCCTGCAGGTAATTAGGTAACCTTGCTTTTTACCTAAAGTTCCAGTGTGTCAGGTCTGTTATTTCCAGAAGCACCACCTGACACCTATTGGGTACACTTAAAAAAAAGACTCACTGAATTAGAATTTAGAGTGATAAAATGCCTTTTCAGAGAGTTTGCTGAATCGTAAATCGCTTTTTTCAACAGAAATCTTTGTAATAAAAACTTTAATACCCTACCAAAGGATGCCAGGTGCACCTAAATATTGTGCAGTTTGGGCATAATTAAGCCCCCTGTTGCTACCCGACTGTTCCTTGCCTTCAGCAGCTGCTTGTTTGCTTTCTGTAATAGAACCACACACACTGATAGCTCCAGGAGCAAAGAGCTCTTTGACAGCACAACATCTTATGACTGTAGATCTCATCACTGACTTTCTATTTGAAAAATTCAGAAATATTAATTCCCACTTCTGAGAGAAAACTCAGGCAGAACAGCACTCCATGAAAATGAGGATGATCAGAAAATGTTGGCGGAGACTGATAATCAGACATTGATCAATACTCAAGCACTAGCATTATTAAAAGTTTTCAGTTCTACAGGAAGGATAGGAAACAACATTTTTTTTCTATTCCAAACCATACATTTTCAGTTGTCCCAGTGGTAAAAATATCTCTTCTCTATTTAAACATCAATATGGAAACCTTTATGGAAAGTCAAAGTATTATAAGGTTGTATAAAAATCAATCTCATGCTTCTAATATGAGATTCCAGTTTCATCACTATCTTTATTACTGAGAGTTCACATTTTCAGAAACTTCCCAGACTTCTTAAAATTACTAGTATTAGAACTTCTCAGTTTCTCTAGCGAATCTAGACAAGCAGTCCAGATCACAGGGACAAGGCATACCATTAAGGATGAAGCCATATTAGCTCCTTTCTGCATCTTCTTTTAGCCCTTCACATTGTGGAAAACTACTGGAACTACTGATTTTTTTTGTTTTGTGGGGTTTTTGTTTTGTTTTGTTTTCCAGACTTCAAGATTTTACCAGGTGATTGTTCCTGAAATTCAAAAATATAAACCTGTTGTTTTAAGGAAAAAAATATCTAGCTGAACTTGCATCTTTGCCTTTCACTGTCAATAAACAACATCTAATCTGTATTTGCAGGTGTAGCAGGGAAAGTTATGCTACCATAAGTTCTTCTTGTTCCCCTCAATGAAATCTATTTTGGAGCTCCATTTCCTATATATCACTTCCCACTTAATAAACTGCCAGGTGTTGTCAAAACCCATGTCAATGAATGTCCCCCCTTGAAAATTCCATATTGTACTTATACATTCCAAATTAAAGGAATTCCATAATCTTATTGTACCTCAATTCCTCATTACTAAATGAGAGCAGTTTTGGCTTTCTATCTCATCCTCAGATGTCATGAAATTTCCACAAGGATTTCACTGAGAAATATTAATTTTTTGCTAAATCAGCAGTGTACTATATAAATAAGTCAGAAGTGATACAACAAACTATCTTAGGCAGATAAGCTTTCTGTCTTGGTGGACCTTTCAAAAAAAATTTTATATTTGAATTACGCACCTGACTATCTACTGGGAAATAAAGGACTTCAAAGGCTCAAAGTCAGGGCGTACTAAAAGTAACAGCAACAAAAATAGTTCCTGAAAGAGCATGACACAGCTACAATGCCATCAGGCGGTGACAGAGTATATGAAATTTTGACCATGTCAGTGCATATATCTGCATAAGCTAATAACATCCTGGTGACAGGTAATTATATCTTTGTAATTTTCCAGTATTAAGTGTGACAATCTCTTTTGGATGCAAAGGACTGGGAGGAGGTGGGGGAGGAAGGGGAAGAGGAAATATTTTTTCTAGCTTTACTATCCAACAATTTCATTCAATATTTTCATGAATTACTTTTTCTTAGAAACAAAATAGTATTAGTTGTCAAAGGCAGGAAATACACTTTCCTCAACTTCATCAGGCAGTAGAACAAGAAGCAGTCCTGACTAGCCAAAAATAAATAAGAGCTTAATTATTTTAACCATGGAAAGACAAGGTTTCATCACCATTTTAAAAGGTACTTATGCATTCTACATTCATGCTCCTAAATGGATCTGTTGCTAGTCAATCAAGTAATGGCACAGATGGTAAAGGACAGTAGAATAAGGGCATGCAAATTTTGACTGTGATTCATGATAAATTTACCAGTCTTATTTACTGAAAAGGTAATGAGGCAGTTAAGGAACTTGGAGAAACATTTACTGCAGAACTCCGGTAGCATTCATGATCTAAAAGGTGTGCAGCAAGGAAGCTGGGCTACTTAGGTAACAATGATAATGGCACCGAGACAGATGAAATACATAGGACGAAATACTGTGATGAAATACTCATATAGACACAGCCAAAATGCTAAGAAACAAGATAACAAATGTATCTGCCAAAGGCAGCACGCCACATCTTTCCCAAATCCAAGTATGTAAGATCATATATTGCCTAACCATAAATTGATCACCAAACCCAACTCTAGTCTTGTTATAAAGAAAAGACTCATCATCACAATATGATTTGACAATACCAAACCTTGTTAATACAAAACCTCTTCATAAAAATCACATTTTTTTTTCCTGGAAAACTGGATCATTCAGTGCTCACCTGCAAACTTTATGCTTCATTTGTCAACAATTACTCTTGACTGCAGTCCTCACATTAGTCTCAACAAGAAAGAAGGGAACCAACTGTGTAAGAAAAGCCAATTAATGGCACTGGTCCCTGATAACTCCAATCTTAACAGCACTGGTCCCTAATAACTCCAGTCCTACCTTATACTAACCCACACTCTGTAGCTTCTTACTACTGCTCACAGTGTTTAAGTTATTTGACTTGCTTAACACTGTTTTCCTGACCTTGGTTTTAGCTTGAAGAAGGAAACCCATAAGAGTAAATAAGCTACACAATACAGGCTTGTTAGTATCAGTTCTCCCCTTCTCTCAGTTGGATCTATAGCTTCCATGCATCTTGGGCACCCAAGGTTGGGTATTTTGGGGAAGACAGACAGCATGATTTCATATAATTTCTCTCTATTCCCACCATTGAGATATGCCAGTGGAAGTATAGAGGCCTTCTGGCCATCCAAGGCTCTCTAGGATGAATGTGAGGCCTGGAGCACCACCTTCATGCATCCTTTGCTATCTGAGCTATTTCTGTTACTGGCTTTTCTAGCTGTTTGTACTATGCAAATGTATTTAATGTTACTGAATTTCCATTAGCCTTGATAATTTCTTGTTGGCATCTCTAAGACAGCATTTGTCACTGCATTTCTGTCACTTTCTGGATTTCTTTCTTTTAGACCTTTAAGAGACACAGTGCCTTCATATTTGTCAAATTCAAAGGTTCAAAATCTCCATGTAGTATTAGGTCAACAAGACAAGAAGTAATTATGTTAGAAGTAACGTGCCTCTCATGACTGTAAATAGTGAAAGAAGAAGTTGAAATAACAAAACTGACAAGAAGTGATAGTACAGAATATCTGTGTATAAACAAACAGATGGCTTCTGAACAGTAGTATACCATAACTCTCCTCAAATAAGTATTAGGATGTTTATTAGCCAAGGCAGTTATGGAGACTTCAAAAACAAAGTGGTATGTCATTGTTCTGAACAGAAGTGCTTTCCTGAGTGAAAAAAGCAGATACGTTTTAATGCACAGAGGGATATAGCAGAATTTATGCTGTTACTCACTCAATAATGTAGCTCATCTTTTTTTTTTTTTTTTTTTTGGAGTTTATACATCTGTTTCCTGGTAAACATCTGGACTCACATCTTGAAGTAGACAGCTAACTGACAAAAGAGATGTACTATTACTTCTTGATTGCAGATACTCTCACAAAAGTGGCACTGAGCTGGAAAAAGCACAGGTTTTACAGATTAAAGTGTTACCTAGGACCACTCGCTTCTTCAGTTAAAGCGTATCATTGCTTTCTTACAGCACTTCGCTAAGAAGGATGCCAACAAGTGAAAGAAAAGGAGAAGTCTAACAAACAAAGGAAACCTCCCTTGATTGTCCCCTTTGGTCTTTTATATCCAATTCCTGTCTTCTGAACTGTACAGCATAGTAAAGAAGTGAAGCAAAGAAATGCACTCATCAGGAACACCTCCTAGAAAACAAACACCACATGCTCAAAGCACCAGAATATCCTATGTGCCTTATGATCCTGCATGTATCAAATCTAACACATCACCTAGTTGGCAGCTGCCACCCAGCTCTGCCTTCCCCCCAGACGTGCAGCTGGAACTGCAGTAGTAACCCACACATGAAGGGCATGGCATTGTGGCGAGAAAGACAAACTTAGACAGAGCACTTGAGCCCCAAAATAGTCCCTCCAAAAAAAAAAAAAAAAAAAAAAAAGAAAAAAGGTTTGGTCTGAAAAAAAAACATTGGCCAAACCACTAATCTTGACATACCAATTCAGAAACCTTTACTCTGTCTTCAGTAGTTCTCTGGCTCAACGGCTTCTTAAGCAGGTCTCTGGACAGATCACAAAGTCTTAGAGCCAAACCCTTTAATGTTAAGGGAACTAGCACAGCTTAATTGAAGTCACTGACATGTATTAGTTCAGACCACCTGAGAATCTGGCCTCTAACATTGTTTTGCATCACCTTCATGTTTTAAAACCTCTACTGATTTTAATTAATTTGTCCCCTCTAGGCTCACGGGCTCAAAGCTCTTTAAATAAGGAGTAGGAATAGGGACTCACAGAGGAGGCAGATTTTTTCTTCCAAGCTCAAACAGCTTTTACAATTCTAGCTAAAGGGGAGTTCCAGAGCACTGAGTATTTACAATACTGTTATGTGGTTGGTTTTATTATCAGGATTCTGTAGTGGATTATGTTTCATATGGGTAGTCTGTTGCCTTACCTCAATCCTTCCTTGGACTGACCAAATTTTCAGGCTCAAATACAACAGGGGAAGAAAAAAAAGTGCCAATCTGGTACAAAAGTCCTTGGGCAGAACTCTGCTTGAAGTTACATAAAGAGAGAAAGGACCAAGTGCTATCTGTGGAACAGCAGCACTCAATCTTTATGGCATATTATGCAAGCTATATTGCACCAACACTGACCTAGGTGACCTATATTGCAGCACTGACCCAGGCTCCCAGTCAGGGAACCTTTAACTCCTCACCCATCCAGGCACAAAACCCTCTTAACTGAATACAGGGGGCATTTACTGCTGGGTTAATCTGGGTGGTCTGGAGATATAAATGAAAACCAGGGTGCTGCTTTCCTTCTGAGGAGTAGATTATAGGGGTTTTCTCAGTGCAATTACTTGTCACGTGCCTTCCTATAATTCAATGCATGTTCAAAGGCCAAACAAATTATCCTGTAATCCAGTGGGAAAGGATCAAAGATGATTCTTTCTGCCTTATTGCATTTGCTTCTGGAAGTCAGAGAGGATGTATATGTGCAGATAGTACAGAGAAAATGATCACACAATAATTCTGATACAGCTTTGAAGTAGGAATAATAACAACAGAGGTAAATTAACTGTGATGCTGATTTCTTTTTCAAGGAATATTATTACAGGCAGTGAGTGGTAGAGAGCCCTGCTTGCCACGTGGATTCCACGGGGATTGCCAGAACAACAGGAGTGCTCTGGGGCAAGCCTGAAAACACTCACATTCATATTTGTTCTGTTCAAGTTTTAAACTAAACAGACTGCACAGAAAAAGCTCCCTAATTTACCTGGAGTACAGACCCTTTTCAGAGGTATTAAAATTCGGGGTTCTTTTGACAAAATGAACCTCTGAGGTATTGCTAATTGCTGGAGCAAGACTTGGGCAGAATGCACCCCTATATGTTTTTTTTGTTGTTGTTGTTGTTGTTTTCCCCCAATATGATTACAAAACAGTTGCTGACAGTCAGATATCCACAATTATATTTTGTAAGTTTTTGAATACTACACGGCACATTGTATCATTTCACAGGCAGACAATAGAGAGTCACATTTTAAAATTCATGTCATTTTCTAACTCCATTGTTATCTGTCTGGAAGTTTTGCCAGAGAAATGGAAAACAGCAAGAACATTGGAAGTGCTGCTATGGTTCTGCCTCCCGGCTGGGATGCTGTTATGATAAATCTTATCCAAACAAGATGAACCAATTCTAAGCAGCTTAGATCTCTATCTTTCTAGCTGTTAAATTTCTTCCTACTCATAGATCAGGACTTGTGCAAATTCTGGAGCATAAAAGGTTTAATGTTAAGGCAGGATAACCAAGTTAATTCTACAGGCACTCTCATATGTTTCACTTTGTGATAAAACAAGCTTTCTCTGTGCTTCTTTCCAGTCCTGCAATGCACATTTTCTTTTCAATACAGTCAGTCTTCAGCTTTGGTAGAAAAGAAAACCAGCCCTGAGGGTACTGCAAGCATTGTAAAGGTGTGATATGATTTTTAATTGCAAGCAGCTTTTTTTGGAGCATTTTCTCCCATTTGGAAAGAGTACTCTAGAAAGAGAGACCTGTGGATCTCATCAATTATAGAACACTCCTGTTTACAGGCAGCAGATTGCACAGCCTGGCTTTGCTTGGGGTACCAGGGAAAAATGGAAATCTAACATTTTTTAAACTGGAGATTCACATCAATGAACAAAGGAACAATATAAGCACTGCTGAAGAAATGTAGACATAAGTATTCAGTCTTCTCACCTTTTAATTTGCTAAAAAGGTAATTAGCTAAGACAATTATGAGACAAAGACAATTTATTTTATGGATAACTGCATGCATTTCTAGTATGAGTAGATTTAGAATGGTTCACAGAAGTATTAAAACCATTCATCTCTTAAGCTTTTTTTTCATGTTTGAGGTTTCTTTTCCCACTCTGTAGTCTCAGCTTTGCCAGACAATATCCAGTGGAAATTTGTACTCATACTTTCAGCACTGTAGCACAGCACTTACAAAAGCCAGAGGAAATTATCTAAAACTACACATCACATTATACTGCATGAGATGTTTTTGTCTGCAGTAACACAGTTCAGTCTATCCTGCATTATCTCTGTCATCTACTGCAATGGCACCTTTCCCTACCATTTAAAAGGAAAATGGTACATGAAACAAGAAACCTCCTTCAGGGTTCACACTGTTAAGGAAAAAAAAAAAAATCCTTTGAGCAAAATATATTGTTATTTTTTTGAACTTAACTGGACTAATAATGAATGTAGATACAATATAGATAAAAAGATGCAGAGTAAAATCTCTACAACGTTGCATGAAGTACTTCATTATATTGTTAGGATATAATACCATAGCTTAATATTGCCAGAAATCCTTGCTCATTTAAGAAATGTTTTAAACTCATTGCACATCATATTGTCAAAATGAATCACTTCAGCAGGTGAACAGATATCAAAATAAAACCAATGAGATTATCTCATCATTTAGATTAAACACCAATGAGTTAGGCTCTCAGAACTATCTCCCTCTGTCAAGGACATCTGCCCTCACAGCAGTAACCATCCACAAGAACAGAAGTGAGGACAGCCCTATTTAACCTCCATCTGAAGCGGTGTCTATGTAAGTGCTTGAAACTGGCTTAACATGTTCAAACTCAAATGTATGCTGTTCCCCTTCCGAGGCCCACTACCACATTGTCTGCTGATCCCTTCACTAGGAGTGATGTTGGAGCAGCATTACTCTGGCTTCTGCACGATCACTGTTACTGCTAGAATGAACGAGTGTTCCCAGCACATTTTTATAGGTTACGTAGGTTTGACATGTTTACTTATTTGGTAGACCTGTAGCTTATTTTGAGAACAATCCTAGGACTAGTCATGGAAAAAGTCACATTTTCACTGCTGTATGTAAGATCTCAGAAAACCTCTTAAGTGTTTCCTGAAGCTTCAAGCAATACCAGCACCATGTCAGTCAAGTTCAAGGTCTACGTTGTTCCCCACCATGTTTGCTCTTGGTTTTCAGTCCCCAGGCATCTAACATTTCTTTAGTCTGATGCTACTAACAACTAGTTTTCTAGCCAATGTTTTCAGATATTATCTAGGGAAATCTGCTTGCTGTTTGCTGTAACCTATTATCTGCTTTAATCATGCATACCGTAAGTGCAATGTAATACCATGTGATAGATTACTGGGATTTAACAGCAAGTACAATAAATCTTTAAAATTAGAAACACAATCTTGACATTAGCGAATGCAGGACTAAAGTGTTTCTGCTTGTTCCAAACATGCATTAAAAAAAGTAAAAACTAATAAATGAATGACCCAAAGTGATAAAACAGGTAGATTTGGTACAAGATGCTAGCATTTAATTATAGAGTAAGACCACAGCAATGCTACAAGGAGTCATAAGTAAAGAAAACACACAAGGAGAAAAAGAAAATTGGGATGATAAAATTGACAAGGTAGGTTGGTTACTGATGTATTCAGGAGGTAGCTTGCAACACAGTACTATGATAATAAATAAATAATACTATATTACATTTATGCAGTGCCCTTCAGTGACAGGCAAAGGTGCTTTTCCAGGTGAATCACACACAGCAGCAGCAAAACACTGCCAGCACATCAATGCCTTTTCAACATTGATGTAAAAATGTCCCCAGTAAAACTGATTTAAGTTCAAAACTATTACAAAATAGGCAAGCCATTATAATGGGAAATAAAAGAGCCTGCTCTTGACAACTTCAAATTAGAATTAAAAAATTTGCTAGGGAGGAAACAAAAAGAAAAAAAAAAAAAAGGCTTGTAGAAGTTGGTGTCAGTAAAAGCCAAGATCAGAGGTGATCAAAGCAAGGACCAAGTGGATGTTTAGTTTATGCAGTTATGCATGTAATACTGTAATGAACTAATTTAATATAACAGCTTTCATGCTCCAGGTATTTCCTAAGGAATAAATGCAATAGCTTTAATCCATATAAAACAAATGCAAGGGCTCAGTGTCAGGCAACAACATCATGGAGAGTACAAAAGAAGGTGAAACCCTACTAGGTAACAAGACCACTCTCATTAGCATTTAACTGTTATAAAACATGCTTTGGAGCAGGAGTTCAGGGCCCAGGTTCAGCTGAAGTGGTTTACGGATACCATCCACAGCTTTAGACTCTACAATCCTTGATTTCACTTTTTAAAAAAATTATAGTAAGAGAATGTATAATGAGTGGCTTTAGTAGCATACTTACACATTTTTCTGCAAAGCCTGGAGGTACAAGTCATAATATCAACAAAGCCCTTAATTTGCCAAACCTCAAACCGTCTCCAATGACACATTACAACTTACAATTACATAAAGTCAAGATCATTTTCAACAATACTGCCCATCTATTAATGGAGCTATTCCAGGAGATCTTTGTAATAAGGTAGATGTGAGTCTCCAGGATGTATCAAAGCCCTCAAATATAAACTAACTAATAGATGAAAAGAAGTCAAATTGATTCTTTAAGGGGACAACCACCTACCATCTGTGATTTAATTAAGGCCACAAGCTATGTGCCATGAGCAAGGGCTGTCTGAGTATACAGAGGGCTGACTGAACAAGAAACGAAGAGGGCTCTTGGAGTGCTTCAGGGCTCTGGCACTCAAGGCAGAGCAAATGAAAGACTCATCCATCCTATTTAATGCACATCTATTTTATCTGATCATTTTTAATTAGTGCTGCAGTTTTCACTTTGTACTTTGACTAAAGAACTCTGATAAATGCAAATGGGGGTGAAGAGAGAATGACAAAGGTCACAAGAACAAAAATTTAATTTCAGTAAATCAAGTAATAAGAAAAAAATATATTAATTAACATGTTTTAAGTTCTTCTGATCTCACTACTGGTCCAACCAATGGCAGGAAGGGAATTTAGGGAACTGAAATCTCTTAAGCAGTTTTCCTCTTTTTTTTTTTCTTCTCCCAAAGATGCTTGTTTTAAACAAAGAAGCTAAGAGGACTGATGCTAAGGGTGCATAGTTTCATTCTGTGACCTTACTGTATATTTTTCCTAGATTTGTTTTATTGCTTTTAAACATACACTGAACAATTGAATGAATAACTTTATTACTCATTTATTGTTCCCTTGGACATTACCCATATCGTCCAACAGATCACCCAGCATCATATTGTTTCTACCCTTGTACAGAAGGTACAGAAGGAGTGAGAAGATAACAAATAGCTAGGAGACGGGTTTGTTTGTTTTTGTATTGTTTCCTTTTTATTTTTTTTTTTAAAGCAATAACATTCACTGCTAAGATTATGGAAGCCTCAGAGTTTTACAGTAGTTTGGATGAATAATACATATAGCAGGTATAAAATAGCAGGACTCTACAAATCACAACAACATTAACTTAGTGTGTAACTTGTGGAAAGTAAACTGCTACAACTTTTTTTTCCTTTCTGTTGTTCTGATTAGCAATAAAGTTAAAATTAAACCTTTGGCAGAGTGGTTAACACACAGCCACTTTAGATTCCTCAGAAAGAGGAATTTCACTTTAGTACTATACTACACACAGCTTACAATTTCACAGCATTACAATAAAGAACAGTATCCTTTACTTGAACCAGATCTAACCACAAAAAAAAAAAAAAAAAGAGTTATGACTTTATTTTCCCAAGTTTCAGAGTATTGAAATGCAGACGGTCCAAGGGGAGTTAACTACAAAGATTCTAAGAGTAAATATCCAAACTAAGATGTATTTGGTCAAGGTATCTTTTTTAATTCATCTCTAAGCAAATTCACTCCTCAGTACTATATTCAGAGATCCTCCACTACTTCACTTCTAACTAGCTCATTTCTGGGGAGATGAGATCCATTAATATGAGAGGTAACTCCTAATCCTTAGGCATTGCCAAGATGACAAAGATACTCTTTTGTTGCTAGTGAAACAGAATTGCATTTCATGAGATGCTTCAAGCTTGTCTCATTTCCTTTGATTTTGAAAAGCATAGAGATTGTCATTCTGCTAGTCTTATTATAATACCGCATGAATATTATCATCCCACAATAACACACAGGGGTGAGCTATTGTTATTGCTCTATATGCAGTCAACTAGCTACTGCTTCCTCTGCCTTGGACATGCAAAAATACATGTGAAATTTGAAAATTTAAAGCAGCCTAACATAATATATGCATACATATGTACACAAAACCAGATATCATGTTCTCTCATTGGGAATCATTCCACTCACCTGAGAAACAAAAGGAGACAGTCACTTCCACCTCCTTCCACAGTCAAGGGAGGAAGTGGTCCAGAGAGCAATTCAACCCAAAGAGCAGACTTGATCTGTGTTTCCCAGTACAAATGTCACACTACTAACAATGCTGCAGTCTACCTTTATATAATATTTACCCTCTCTTCAAATAATTTCTTACATATCCTCCATCATGTTCATGAAAAAAGACTGATAAAATAGGATGCAAAGTTTTGACTGCCATGTGGCTTTCAGGTGAACCTACAGACCTGGCCTCTCAGCAGGAGGTTGACTGTGCTGGAGGTTGCCTTAAACGTAAGCATGGTTTCTAACATTCTTTGGGAAATTATTATTATTATTATTATTATTTTTACTGAGATTTGATGCATAGCACTATTCTCTTTGCCCAGGTGACACACCAGATTTCAACAGTAAGAAGGAACGTGGGAGGGATCTACTCAAACTGACAGTGTTTCTTACACCTAGGCAGTTCTCCCTGGAAGTCAGAATAGACCTGCCCCCGATGGGTACCACCCCAGGTACCACCCCCTGATTTTTAGTCTAACACATTATTACCACTTTCATATATTTTTATTTAAAGTCCTATCCACCTGAAAGTTGAGAATACTCAGCTTGATTTTGCCGAAGGCACTAGGTGGCACTGTGCTCTGCCTTTTGCTCAACCTCAATTTGCTAAAGCCTGCCCAGGTTTCACCAATTTATGTTCTCTTCCCAAACACTGCGTGAATGTTAGTGAAAAAGATTCTTCAGCACCTATCATTATGCTTCGTCAACCATCTCTAATTTTCTTCTACCTGTCAAAATGGCCAGTGTTATTGAACTCAACAACATATCCAAAATTACATTTGCCTGCCTAAAAAGCACAGTTTTCTTCTAGTTGGCATTTAGAATGGAGAAGAAAAAAATATATTGTAATGCTGATTACTCAACATTACAACAAAGAAAACACAAATACCCCAGCCCTACATAAAGGCTGGTTGGCACTTATTTCTTCTAAGGCTGCACCAGGAATGTTATTACAATATAGGACCGAACGTTAGAGCTGTAAATCTACATTTTTAGTTACTTGCTTTCACCCATACTATACAGCTTCTGCCTAAAAGCTTACACAGTCCTTCCTGTCTTTTGTTGTTATTGTAACGGTCAGACCAACAGGCCTTAAGAAAAAGGTGATGAGCACATGTGTATTTATGCAGACAAATGCACAGTACAAAGGAGGTTTTGCTCAGAAGAGCTTTTAATCCATAAAACAGTTTTCTGAACTATGAAGCAAGCAGATTAGAAGGAAAAAGCAGGCCTCCCAGTTTCCAGCCTATTCTTCTCTCCTCTTGATCACATACAAGTTTACTGTAACAGAACTTTTGTAACGATATCCTATCGCTCTTTGTGATGAGTCTGAATTTAATTTTTCTTCGCTTGCACACTTGTGTATTACCTTAGCATGACATTAAAAGCATTTGAAATCTATAGTGATAAGTAAATATTTCAAAGAACGCTTTAGTTTCTAAAAATATATACGTATAGCTATGCATTCTATAGGGAGTGTAGAAATAATTATAAATGGAGTTTACCCCAACAGATAAAGTATGTGCAATAAGTTTTCTTTTTGATTTCACCCAAAGGGTTTTGACAAAGAATTTTCAGCCCAAATAGCATTCAGTCCTGATGTATAAAGGCAACAACCCCAAGAAGGACAGCTTATTCTTACCAAACGCACGTTCAGCCTGACTTTCATGTATTGCCTGCGCAACATATTGGTTACTGCACTATTCCAGGTCTAGAAAACAAGGCAGAAGCCAAAAAACAATGTTGAAATAGCTACTACATGGTTTAGTGGGGACTGTTAGGGTTAGGTTAGAGGTTGGACTCGATGATCTTGAGGTCTCTTCCAACCTAGAAATTCTGTGATTCTGTGATCCAAGATGAAATACAGTCTGAAAGGTGCATGGCACCTCTCTCACAGCACAAGAATATGAAAGATGGTTTAAACACTGTTCCTACCTGTGTCATCAAGCTGCCGTTTAATTTCTGGAAAGTCACTGCCCTTTTCTCTCAGGTTAGTCTGCTATTCTCCCGTCCATTCAAATTCAAGCTGGAAGCATCTTTCCTTAAGTGCACCTACAGCATGAGATAGTAAAAAAAATAAAATAAAAAATACTTGTAGTACCAGTAAGGACTCCTTAGGCACTATCCTAACTCTGTAACAACATTGCAGACTGGTCGTAATTCAAGAAACTATCTGTTTGCAAACCACTTGCTCCTAACTTACTTCTTTCAGCATTTCCTGAAGATTTAAGACTTATCCGTTTACGTATCAGTCATGGTTTCTGCAATTACAAGTTAGTTATTTTTGACATTAACAAGATTCTGAAGCCAACACATACTGAAATCCAGGTATGACAGCTGAAGGAAGCTAAACCAATGAAGCATAATACAAAAAGTGATATAGTTTGCTCATTTTCAGTCAGTCATAAATGTTCAGTTTGGATGTAAGAGATCAGAAAATTCTCATAAATGAAATTGCTTCCTTAGAGCAATATGCTTACTGTTTCCACTGTACTGTTAACTTCTGGAGGAGAAAAAAAAAAAAAAAAAAAAAAAAAACAATAGGGTAGTGGCAGCAAGCATTTTTTGTTTTTCAGAAACTGAGAGCATGATTAGTTATAAAGTAAGCGCTTAGAAGTGCAGCTTTAGAAATTTAATTTTTGAAGGATCTAAAGTTCAAGAGAGGAATCCATATTTCACGATTCAAGGAAAATATTTGTGTTCAGTTTTTCAACTTTCTGAAACTATGGAGAAATTTAAAGCTATATTACTAATAAACCCTTGTAATTCACTGATAAAAAAAATCAACTGACAACTGCAATATCACATTTTAATGTGTTATTTAATGCATTCCCTATACAGCGATAATGTATTTGTGTCTTGAAGCAACCGTCTGTTGTGCTTGCTATAGAGATTATGTGATATTCAGCATATATAATAGCAATGAGTGGGAACGCCGTTGGTTCTGAAATTTTCAAAATATCCACCATCCCAGTAGCTTTCTACACATGAAACAGAAAACTGTAGGCATCCTTTCATGAAAGCCTTGGCATCTGGCATCCCTCATTAACAGATTTACTAATTTTCCACTCCTCAATAGGATTTTTTTAATTATTATTTTTATTTTTTTTGGTACTTCTCTCTCTCTCTCGTGTATAAGTTATTCCTAATTAATTAAAATGAAATTCTTAAGATGTGAGTTCATTAATCCCTATAATGAAAAAGAACATTTTGGACCTTATTATTAGACTGTCATCAGTATCTGTTAGACTGTCATCAGTATCTGTTAGACAGATTAATAAAGCAATTATATTCAAATAACTCAGACATTTGCATTTTATTTTTAACATTACATGCCTCTCTTGCTTACTCTGTGACTGGGCAGGTTTTGTTGGCCATGCAGAAGTAGTTTGCCTGGATCCTTCAAATGTATTTAGGGGTCAGAATAGCTGTGGTCTAAGAGAGGTCTACTTCAGGTCTATAGAAGCCTCGAGGAATGATTCAAGTAAGAACAGAGCATAGACATCCCTTAAAAATAAAGGAAGTGTGGTCCTTTATTATTAGAAAGCAAAAGACTTGAAAGAAAAATAGAGAGAATGGACACTTCGTATCCTTGAAAGCATCAAGATAAAGTGGGACACAGCAGTAATTTGCTACTGTACTGCACATTCGGTATACTGCTGACAGGCTGTGAAAAATATCCATTGGCTAAAAGCAATATACAAGGTGGAACTAGAGCTCCAAATGTCTCCTATTCTTGTGAAAAGCCATGGGTGTTTTATAATGATCTCAACATGCACCTTCCTCAAAAAGCGATCCTCCAGCTACGCAGCATCCCTTTAATGCTTTTCTGGGACACTGATTCAGTCAAAGCACACAAAAGAGGCACAACCTTAGCTCAAAAAGGCAAGTGCAGCCACTTTGAAAATCCTAACTCAGAGAGGTGAATAAATCTGGTATCAGTTAAAACATTAACTTATGAATCCTCTTAACTCACAAAACCTAGATCTAATTTTTAATGACCAATTTATGCTTTATAAATGTGCCTGCACATTGAAATATCCGATCTGAAGTTTTTTGTTCTCAAACATTTCTGGTCAACAATGCAAGCATTTTTCTCCTCTTCATCATCACTTAAAAACAATAATCATCACATTTCTTCCTTCTCAGGTTTCCCAAGTCATAAACCTCACAACAAACAATAAAATTTAAAAAAAATAAGTAAGACAAATCCAACACAGCTCCTGCTGGAACTGAATTACTTTTTAAATGTTATAATCTTTAAAGGCAAACAAGATAAATTTTTGCTTCTAAAAAAGGCTTAGATTTACTGTAGCCACACAGAAAGAAGCCACACGAGTGAGATTTGTTACTCAGCAGACAAGTACAAAGGAAGAAAGAGGAAGAATTTTTCCAATTTAATTAGAAATGGTTTTATTTCTCAGGCACCGGTGCCTCCTAGACAAGTTTAGCTGAGGAGGAATTTAGAGTGTTGTTTCTTAAGCTAAGCCAGCTGCAGCTATATTAACTCAAACATTTACAAAACAATTTAGCTGTAAAGATAGTGGAGCACCTGTAGAATTGTTTTACATATTTACACCCCAGTTTTTCTTTCTTTCTTTGAAGTTTTAGTTAGCTGCACAATTGACTACCACAGGAGTTAGATTAAGATTCATCCCAGACATAATGTCTGAAATTGTGATGTACATCAGAGCTGTTACCATTTGGAACTAGTATTGGATAGTTGGGCTTGAAACAATGCTATTGATCATTGTAACGATACAGAATCTTCCTAAAAGCTCTCTTGTGGTGGAACAGTACAGGAATGCCCAGGGAGAACAAATCTGCTGCTACATTTTCCATATATCCAGCTCACACATAAACGTCTGTCCTACCTTCCATTTCAGCATACATTTAAAAGATAATAAAACAAACAAGAAAAAAAAAAAAAAAAAGAGAAGGAAGGCCAGTTGTTGTGTTAGCAGATTCATCAAATCATTGATTATTAACCTAGAGAATGCAACAGGTATTCCTGCAGCAGACACTTCTCAAATCACCTCTGAATCTAGCTAGAAGGTAGGTCAACAACGATGAAGCCCAAACAAAACTGCAGCTCCTCAGCTATGTGGTGAAGGTGTAACATGCCTCCAGAGCTGGGAATCAGAAGACACACACACACACACAAAAAAAAAAAAAAGCCAGTTTACCATCCTGAAAGATTCTGACTAACGCAACATTTACTCCAAGATGAGTGCACTTCAAATATTGTCTTGTTCTTCACAGTACAGTCACAGTTGACCAGTAATCCAATTCAAATATTTACCAAACCTCACACAATCACTACATCGTATTCTCAGATGGAATATTTGCTTCTCTTTGCACTAGAAAAACCTCATCATCTCACTAACAGATCCACTTATCAAGAGTAAAGAAGAAAAATGTATGTTTGCCTATTTATTTCTCCTATCACTGAGAGATGCTATTTAAATCAGTCATCCAATTATACATGGAAAACAGAACTACCATAGCATTGTACGTACAGCATCACATTGCAGTTTTTCTGTGGGGAAAACACCAATAGTACATACATTTCTGAATGCAGAAAAAGTCTTGTAACTGTTGGGTTTTTGGTTTTGGTTGCTTGTTAGTTTTTTGTTTGTTTGTTTGATACAGCTTTGATACAGCTTTGTTTGTTTGTTTGTTTGGCTGTTTGATACAGCCAGTATCTTCCATATCAGCCTTTTGTGAACTCAGAAGCCTTTTTACACTTAATTGCAAACCAAGGCTTTACCAATCATTTTAATTCAAAGTGAGAAGGGATTTGATTACTGTACATTGAATTAAATATATTTTTATTGAAAAACTGTTAAAATCTAATGGTATATCCATCTTCAATTACCAGATGATGAATATTAACAATAGGCTGAAATTCTCCAACCTAACTAAAATCAGAAAACTGTTCTAACCTGAAGATAGCATCCTATTTCACAACATTTTTAATGGGCAGCTTTAATTTACTGCTTAAAATAGTAACTGCAGTTCTGCAATTTATAAAGCCCTCTCGTTTCACCAGTAATGTACTACATGCTCTCGTGTCCCTGGGGGCATCATCTGGCTTTACATTAGAGTGCCAAGAAGCCTGACAGAGCTCTCAGCACCACCATACAGCCTGCAGCCAAACTGGGTGCTACTGGCCTGCTGCAGCTGGAGAGATGGAGCTCAACTTCCACCACAGATTTTAAACCACCAGTGAAAGTTACTTCAAATCTATTTTTCAAAGCAGAGACTATGTCAAAGTCTCAAATGCCTCAACCATTAGAGAAAAAAAAAAATACAAAAAAATACAAAAAACACATTGTTTAAAAACATTGATAAAATGCTGAAGTAAGGAAATTGCAGGATTATCAAACCATTTGTACCAGAACATTTTACGAACACATCAGTGCAGAGCAAATGGTTCAAATTCAAGTATAAAAACATCAAAAGCAACTATTTGAGTGAATAGGGCACTTCCAGAAATTTCATTTTTGAAAGGTAATTTTTTGGTGGTTTTGAGGTGAAACATTAACAAAATATCAAAGTGCTTTACATTTTCACACTTCCATCTGATTTTTTTCTAGCACATACTATTTACCAAGTTTAGCCCAAATTCTCAATAACTTTTTACTTTGCCCTAAATTTCTAATCATCAAGCATAAAGCTTTCTTCCCCACTCATTCCAATCTGAAGTTGATACTTTTTACACATACACTGCAACATAAAGAAAGATGTCAGCAATAATATTAGTGGCCTTAAATGAATTCATATAACAGAAATATACATATATATATATACATAATATATGTGCTTCTCATTTTCACCAGCAGACCAGTTTAAGTACTGTACATAAAACAATACTATTGGGCTTGTTCAGCAACTTTAAGACAACTGGTTTTGTTTCTCCAAAGCAGACCCCACAGGATAACTAACAGAGCTCTAGATGTCCACAGAAGCTTGAGTTCAGAAAAGACAAAATCTGAATATAAGAGGCTTTTAAGGAATGCACATTTTACTTTAAAGAAGTTAGCCTGAAAATTAGGAGGTACTGATTTTACAGATTTCTAGCTTTTGATTCCCTTCCAGTAAAGTACCTAAGCATGTACTTAAAACATACTCAAGTCTAAGATATAAAGATATCTCAAGCCCTCATTCCCCTAGTATTTGAGTAGCTTATAGTTATGACTGCATCTACAACAGAAGAAAGATAAGTGAAGATAAGAAGAAAGAGTGCAGGTACACAAACATCACATTAAAAAGCTCTTAGAAGCACACATTCAGCAAGTGAAGCTGGGATACCAAAACGCTCTTCAGAACAGCCTGATTTGTTCAAGGCCACACAAAAATATTGTGACAGAACAAGGAAATGTGCGCCTGTATCTCTGGATCAAGTTTTTTTCTCTCCATAGTAAATGTCAAGAGGATGTAAGCACATGCTCTGCTGAATATGGAATCATTTTACTGAATTAAAACTTAAATCAACATTCCTGGAAAATGAGGATAATTACTTAATTTTTATTAATACATAGCAACAAGAATAGTGATATATTAAATTGAATTCTGAGGTAGAGAGCTGACACTGCACAAATAGGTAGTTAATTTTTCCCCCCTCATCACCATCCCCTAACATTACAGCACTTGCACCATATCACATTTCTTGCTACAAAGCACCTAAAGAAGTCAGGAGGCCACTGCAAAGAATGCACATCGTAACATGACAAATGATATGGATGTCAGGGAGACACTGAACTGCATGCACTATACAAGTGTTTCTGAGTTGGAGCTTTTGGAAGCCAAACTTGGGCATTCACTTCAGCATGGTTGGCATTGCCCGGAGGTGATTAGACTAATTTAATTTGTATACCTTGTGGACTTTTATCATTATGGAAATATATCAACTGAAATAAACTTCTTTCAATCATTTCAAAGCACATTTACTTTCTGAGCACTGCACTCACCCCTGCTGTTACAGAAACCTTCAGGGATTTCTGAATGGCTTTGTGCAGAAAATTATTCAAAGAAGTTACATGAATTGCAGAGACTACAATTTTAGTTTTGAATCCAACAGTTCAAAAGTGTTAACTGAATGCACACTCTTTCAGTATACAAGGCTGATATAGCATTATTTTTATTTTTATTTAATTAGCCACTGATTAAACAAGGTCCAAACAGAGGAGGTTTAAGCAGGCATATAGGCTGTATGTCATCCCTTTCTTCCAATAACTGTCTTTTTAAATAGACAATTTAAAACAAGTTTTCTGCTGGGTTGTGTTAGAAAGGACACTGCATAAAATCCAGACAAAAAGATCAGTTTTTAAATTGTTGGATAGTTTCCTTCCTGAAAAGAGAATGTACATGCATGTTTATTCTGTGGGTGTGTGCATGTTGAAGTTCTGCACAATACCGTACTTCCAATTATACTCAAATGTAACACAAAGGAAAAGCGAGGAAAAACTAGGACAGCTATTGTACCTTTTGCATTCAAACCCCGCACTTCCACTGGTTAATGATTAAACTTTAGCTTATATAAATAGTAAATTCCACTAAAGATCACCAGGAGCGTTCTGTATTTCTGATCATTATGCTCTGTACTAGTATATCAGTGAACTATATTGCTTAGTACATCATTCTCCCTAGGGACATGATTTAAATTTCTGAAGCTCTTCCTGACAGAGAGCCTCTCCTGACAGAGAGGTTCGATGCACAGAGTTACAAGCTGCAGAGTGAAGGAGAGCAAAGGAAGGCAGTAGAGAGCTGAACAGTACCTGCACTCATCCCTACTCCAGCTTCTTTAGGGACTACTGTATTTTCTTTTCCAAAATAATGGAGACAATTTAGCTTGGGAAGCAGGGTTATAGTGCTGTGTATTTTTGTTGTTGTTGTTGTTGTTTTTTAAACATAATTTATCTTGGAGAAAAAAAAAAAAAAAAGATGGTTGTGGCCTACACTCTAACAAAAAACTTCAGGTTAATTTGCAAGGCAAGCTTCACAACTTATGAAAACTTTGGGGCACGCAGTGTGTTCTGTGTTTGCCTTTCCTTTGTGAACACCTTTGCCAATGCTGCTCTATTCTAGATCCTGTTACCCTGTAGCTATTTGACACTTTCCTTCAGAACCTTCCCTTTTGGTAGACAGTTTCTCTGAGATTATGGGTATCAATATATATCCTAGTTTTTACACTAATTTAAAAAAGAAAAATGAACATTTGGTCAACGGCGCAAAATCACAAATAGTAAAAAAAAAAAAAAATAGAAATCCAAAACAGTATCTCTAAAATATTTTAGAGGGATTATATATATGCATTTCAGCAGCCAGCAGGTTTAACACTGAATAAAAGGAAGATGAAGATGTTGAACCCTCCTTTTTGGACTCTGATCTGTATTTCAGAAACGCAAAGTGAAGAGTTAAATAACTGGGTAGAGCATAGAGATTACTTTACTTAGCAGGAAACAGTCAACAATTACATATCTGCATTATGAGCCATTAACTGGGTAGTAGTTTTGTAGGTTCAAAAAGATGTTAATGGAACGGCTGCCAGATAACAGGAGGGCTGCAGAAATATGGATTTTGCCATTTGCTACACTGATGTCAGCGTGTGCATCTGTCTGTGGATCAGCCTGATCCAAAGCCCACAGTAATTTGTTCAGTGACTTTTGTAGCCATTGGTACAGGCTCTAGACAAATTCAAATCACAACTGGTAACCTGTGGATAGATTATTTTAAATCCTGTTAAAACAGGACAAATTCAGGTTGTTAAGCCTAATTAAATCTAAACACGTTAAGATAAGTTGTGCTGTTGCAGAGTTCACTGTGCTGGCTTAATACTGTGGTATTAAAGTAGCTTTCTCCTCTGCTTAACACAATGCCCATAATCCTTTACTAAGATCATTGTCATGGCCCTACGTCAAAGACAGGATGGTTATACATTATTAGAAAAAACCTTCTCTACAGTTAGATAAAGTATTTTCTAGTGTTTAAGTTACAAGATTCAGTCATATGCTTCAGCAACGAGTTCTGGCATCAAGCTTTGCATAAGAATATTTTTCATTTATTTGCAGGTCCTTTAAATTCATTTGGCTTTTATTGTTCAGTATGGAAAGAGCAAAGTAAAAAGCACTTTAGCTGTCTTATGGGCTATTAAATAATCGAGGAAAAATGCTATATGGAAATCTCTGTATTGTTTAAAATGCTTCTTAGTAACAAAGTTTAACTTCATAAAGGCTTTAAAATCTAAATTTCTATTCAATTCTGTCAGACAACCCAGGAGAAGAGAACATGCTGAAACAAACATTCTTTAAGAGTTTTTTGGTGTTTTAGGAAATCAGAAGAGATTGTATGGTCCAAGTAGTGATGTGTCAGCTCCCAGATCAGTGCCTAAGATAATCTTTCAAAAGGTCTTTATATTTTGAACTCTTGAAACTCATTCTGTGTGAGGGACAATTGTGTTGAAAGCATGCACATGCATAAAAAAGCAAGACTTTTTATATGCATTTAACATCAGAGTAAAATAGAGAACAGAACATTTCTATTAATATCAGAATTTATTTTGTTGAAGGCAACAGAAAATGACACCTGCACTGTCCAGAATGCAGCAGAGAGAACTGCAACACAGCAAAAAGCATAGGGGATAATGAAATCTATATTTGTGATAATTCCTGATTAAAATCCTTGAAAAAATAGATTTAAACAAGTTCAAATTATATTGCTGAAGTTACTGAGGTTGACTTCGGTCTTATTTGCTCACCTTTCTTCCACTGAAATTACAAGAAATATTCCTACCATTATTTCCATACCACGCCACCGTTACATTCACTATGGTCAGTTTTACAGTTGGTAAAGTCTCTAGTCACCTTCATACCTCTTCACATTTTATGAGCTTCAACAGTCTTATCTTCCAGACTAGAAGACTGCTTATGCTAATAAGCACGTACCTAAATAATATATTAATGGACTTAAATGGCTACATGCCTAGACACCAATTGCAAATCAAAACTCCTGTGAAATCCATAAAAAATGCTTTGAAAATTACTATCAACATTAGAAAATGCTTATATATTAAGAGATTTACATAGACAGATTAGGACTTTAAACATTCCAAAGAGATTGTTTGCTTTCTATGTATTAAAATCCTATTATAAAGGAAATTAACAGAAAAGTACTAAGCATGTTAAATCTGAAAAGCCAAGCGTTGCAAAACACACAAATCAGCAGGGAATTCAGAGGAACTCCACTGCAGTCCAACCAAAGGACATTGTTTTCTTCTGACACTGAATGCTGAAATGGCTCAGTGAAAAGCTGTCCCAGAGCTAAGGCAAGGAAAGAGAAGTTCTCTCCTTGAAAGGAGAGAAAGCAAGCCACCCTTCTTCCAACAGGGCCCAGTAGTGCAGAGCTGCACTTACTGGCTGTCCCAGAGTAAATCAAATCTACAGAATTAGATTCTCTTACTTGAGCAAATAAGTTGTAGTCATTTCAGAAGCACAGATTAAGGAATCTTTATTACCCCTTTGTTTGCCTCAGTGCTTTTAAGAGCAGAAACTCTTGCAATACATACATTCAAATGAATTCAAAGATCCCACGACAGCCTTAGGATCAGGCTATCCCTGCAGAAATTAAGTATATGGGAAAGGGAATTTAACAACAAGTGACAATGTGAAAGCAAATGCTTCAGCTTTATTGTTTTTGAAATAAATCTGATATAGTGACTAAAGCAAGCAACGTCAGCTACAAAGAGGAAAGACCTCAAACTGCAGCAGGAAAATCATGGAAAAGAGAGGACCGAGCGTGGTGGTGCTTTCAGATTTTAATCAGTGAAAGCCAAAATGAGCTATACACCTGGCTCCATAAAAATCTGGCCAAAAGAAGAAATATGATGTTTATTATAAAGTTGAGCAACAAAATGTGTCTTCCATATGACACTTGAACTTACAAGACAAACAAACAAACACACAAAAAGTATCATCACAAATGTAAAAAACCCTCAATATATTAAAGAGAGGGAATAGTGTGCTGTTTCACAAGAAACACATCTTTCAATGTTGTGCTTCAAAGACATCTGACAAGAAGTGAAAGATAAATCAGTATCGTGAGGAACATGTTTCCATTAGAGTTGTGACCCTTCCAAAGTGTTCACATCCAGAAGGACAAATATTTTGTTAGCTATCGTTCTCACACTTGATGAGGGCTACCCTGATGGGAAAAGAGGTAAGACTATGTAAGTTCTTTGGGAAGTTTTCCTTCTAAGGCTCTGAGGTAGTGTAGGAAGGAAAAACAAGAAGAAAAACATGACCTTCCAGGCTAACAGGATAAAAAATATCAAAAATTATGGTCTGACAAGTATTCAGGAATTTTGGGAACAGCAGCCATGCCACATGAGAGGAGTTGCAGACTTAAAGCTGCTTCCCCATGACAGTATTTGAACATGGTCCTTCACCCCATCCCTCACTAAGTAACATTTCTGAAGATGTCTGTAAAGAACAGCTTTCAGATTTCAACAGAATTATATGTGCCTTGTAGCAGGCACTGTACTCTTCACACAGAAAATCTCTGGATTCAGTCAAGGCTAGAGCCTCCGCTGACTCAATGCCTACTTGCAAAGGCTCTCAGTAAATTCCTCCAGCATTTTTCTTTCCATAAAATCAAATGCCAGGGAAAAGCTGTTGCATAAGGTCTCTTCTGAAAAAGTCTGTACCATAAGGAGGGTTGTCCCATGTAAGGCTTAAGCTTCAGCAGTTTATCTGCTTCAGTTGTACAGAGAAACTAATCCCTTTAGAATTTTACTTTAGAATCCAGCACAATAGTTTTCGATCAGTATGTGGGGTGCTTAGCTTGGATTATAGTGTGGTTTTATAGCAGTTTTAATAGTTTAGAACAATGTTTGGCAAAGGCACTAACTAAAATTAGATGGCTTTTTCAGGCAATGATTGTATATAACTGTGTGCATGAATGTTTAGTCCAACCGAGTCCTCATTTCAGACAGGACCTTTTCTGTAAGAGCAACATGCAAATTTTCTGGCTTACAACCATATTAGCTCCAAGTAAGCAATTACCTAGACTGTGCATAGGATAAAGCCAGCTAGCATAGAGTCAGATAAAGCTAAGTTGAGAAAATACAGAGCCAATTTAACAAGATATGGAAGCCTTGTATGAAGTCATAGGTTTTTAAACATGAACCACTGATTAAGTTAAAATGCTTGTCCAACATGTTTTGGGGTGAAAGGAAGATGACAATAATATTAGAGCACCAAAGCTCCAGAAGGTTCCATATTCTTAGATGTTCCCTACATCAGACTTCTTTATATTAAACAATGAATGTGGCAGTTTTGGCTTTGATTGGATTAAATATAATAAAAAGAATAATTACCACTTGAAATGTTCAGGAGTTCTCATTTCAGCGTAATTAGATGTAGTGATTAGAATATCTTTTCTATTGCATTGTAGTTCTTCCTTAGCACCAAACAACAGTACAAGTTATTTACATAATTGTCTTAAGTTAAAGGAGGAGCACAACTTAACACAAGTGTTGCCATTGTTTCCACTGGAGCTTCTCCAAACTCCTGCCAAACACCCTGCAGTGTTGTGCAATGTCTTTGTAAACAGTTTGTGTCAGTTCATTACCTCTTTTTTTTTTTTCCCTATTAAAACACACAAAAACACGCTTTTCAAAACCAACCAAACTTACCTATAGACACTTCAGTTCATCACAGGCTCCCTCAGGGAGAGATATCCTTTGTATCCCAAAGACCCCAAGAGAAGCTTCAGTTATTAATTACTTTTGGACTGCCTGCCTCACCTGTCAAGTTTCAAGCACAGACAGGGCGGCCTCAGCTTCTGACTGTTTGCCGAGATGCTAAATGGATCTCGGCATGTCAACATATCATAAACATTTACTGTTACATTAGCAGTGTGAGTAGTTAAGAATACTTCTAGGAACCCCAGTAAAAAATAATAATAATAATAATAATAATAAAATTATAAAGCTCTCATTTATCAATGTTTATGAACATTTAGGTTCCAATTTCTTGGACAATTAATCCAAGTTTTTTAATAACCCATGCTGAAAAGTTACTAGGAAAAATAATTTATGGAATGATTTTTGCTTACTAGCTTTTTTTAGAATAGAAACATAGTCAGTACATGAATTATATGCCAATAAAGCAATATACTTGACTAACTTTCCAGTCACATAGTGGAAGAAAACAATTTCAGCTTAAAGAAATATGGATGAGTTCTCTACTCTCACTGAATAAAGCTAAATGACAATGATGCTCTTGATTGAGATCTAAATTATATTTTAATCTATGTGTTCTGTGTCTTCTGTTCTAGGGCTGTATGATAACAAAGCGTACTATCACAGACCTTTCTATTCTCTCGATAATACTGTTGCTAATTTGTTCAGCAATTGATCTCCATCTCCATCTGAATCATTTAGCATTGTGATTGCAATAATTGTTTCACCCTGACAGCAAACACAGAGCAGCCAAATCCCTAACCTATTTACAATTGAGGTTGTGTTATCACAGGAGCTAGGTGAAAAAAAAGTGTTCAAAAGCTTTGAATATTTTAAGTGTGTGCTGTGACTTTCAGTGGGACCTCAGCTGCCCTTTCAATCCGTAGCCACAGAGCAAATGTAGCAAGAGATGTTTGCCTGAACATCTGCAGCAGCTCTTTGAGTCATCTGCAGCAAGAACAATTTCGGTGTATTCATTGCTATTCTGTAAAGCAAGGATAACAGCATTTCTTTCTCCCACATGCTGTGTGGCACAAACTTTCATAGTTTTATCATTTCTCAGTACTTGTACTTATTGAAGACCCAGTTCCTAATATCGTTAATCTCAGTCATCACAGCCAAGGCCAAATATTTACCAGGATTCCTGGATTTGCTCTGTAGCATATACTGTTGCATTCCTGGCAGCTCTAAGCCAACTGATGTAAAGAATGTTTCGTTTTAGTCATCACAGCTCACATGAGTATCTCTAAATTATTTGAGGCAGGGACTGGCTACTCCTATAATGGTTGTTTGGCTGTTTTTTTTTTTGTTGGGTTGTTGTTTGTTGTGGTTGGTGGGTGGTTATTGTTGTTTGTTGCAAAGCATTAACTGATCTGACTGTATCCTTTGTTCATGTATCCACTTTGTACTACAATACAGATAACATAGGTTTGACGAAGATGATTTTTGGAGTCTAATGGGGCTTAGCCCAAAAGTTACTTTCATAAATGCATCAAGGTAAATATATGTTAGGTACAATGTCACAAAAAAAAAAAAAAAAAAAAAAAAAAAAAAAATCCCCCCCGCTTTCTCCCCATCAACAACTAAATTAGCATAATACATTTAGGGTGGTATCTTATTTCTGGATTTGAGTCAGTTGCAAGAACAGGCTCCACCTCCAGAGCTGAATAAGCTGGCCAACATACATGATGTCAGCCAATCGCCTGTAGAGACACTGCACTGAGGGATGGCCACGTGTGAATTTTCCTTCATCAAGTAAAAAGAAGTGAGGAAATCCTCTTTTATCCAGAAGAGCAATTATGCACATCACGACTTCCACACAATAAAATTTTAAACAGTTTAAATTTCAGTGTTTCTGTGAATCCAGCTCTATATTTTTGCTGTCATGTCATCATTGTTTTGTGGGTTTTGTTTAAATCCACATTTATACAGCTACAAATGAGTCCAGCAGACATTTGTGCCAGTGAAAAGGAACATTCAAAAAGGCATTGTAACAGGCATTCCATACTTAGAGCAGGAAGGAAAAATAAAGGAGAACTGAATCTTCCTTGAGATCTTCTTGCAAGAGGACTCAGTCGAAAAACCAAGTCTAACAGTGAAAATGGATGCTACGGTTGGAATGTGCCAAATATTTTAAACAAAACCTAGCAGCCTACATGGCCATAGATAGATAATTGATAGATAATTGCACAGGGGAGGAGGAGATTTTGCCATGAAGTCTTTTTAGTGGAAATTGGGAGTTCACACCAAAGCAAAAGCATTGCAATAGAAAGATGGAAAGATAGTCTGAAGTCCTCTAGCATCCATTTCCAAGTTGTTTTAGTCTTTACTAATTAAAGAAATTGATGACTCTAATAACGTCTAAAGCATTTTTTCTATGTCTCTCCCCCCCCCCCCCCAGAGCATATGAGCAGCTGATGAAAAGTAACAAGTTAAATAACAAGTGAAATGCAAACTGTCACAAGACTTTTATGATTCAAGGTCAGGATGAATATATTCTGTTTAATCCCACAATAAATCTCTGCTCTCTCACCTCACTCATTGTGCTCATTACTCATGATATAATTCTATCCCAGCTTACTCACTTTTAAAAAAAGTATTTTTGTAACTTACATTAGTCAGAAAATTCCACAAAATGCTGACAGTTCAATCTTGCTCTTCAGTCATGATTTGTTCTATTTTTAACAACAAGAATTTACTCACCAAGTCTCTGTACTTTTTAAACATCTGCTATTTATTTCCAATTTCTTAGATATTGGAAAGTATTCAGTAATTTTTGTGCAATGCCCTTTTCAATGCATGAGTGATTAAAAGCAGCTGGTTACTGGTACTCACACAGCAAATTGTAAGTCATATTTGCTTTCAGACAGGTTACATAAATGAGCCAATCATCGTGATGGCAAATTTTAATATCATAATGTTAAAGATTTAATCAGCTATTTAATTAGAACCATTGCTCAAGCCTAGCCATGCTTTTCACATACGTATAGGCCAACTTGGAAAATCCAAGGCTGGTCCTTCAAGAGACTATCTCTGTAAGCTTAGCTCAGAGTATGAGGAAAAATAAGAAAATTTCTGCGTGTACAGGGGCCTGCGCCACACGCAGCCTTTTGTTACAGGGATGAGCTGGCCCTGCTACAGGACTGAGCTGGCTGGAAGCCACGTGAACATCCCAGTGATATGCTTGTTCAACCTGGCAGCGTGCTGCTCCTCTGCAGGCTTTCTTTGGTCTGACTCAGCTCAGTGCTGGCTTTGGCCCCTCAGCCTTTTGTTGTGTGTGGCAGGGGGCTCACATCTGGTTGGGAAGGGCTCTGCACAGATCTGATGTACAAAGGACAAGGATCAGACTTCAGCTCACACTTTCCCCACAACCATTCACTTGCTCCTGATTGTACAAATCCTGCAGATTTGTCAAAGTGGAAAGTGAGCAAAGGATTGGAACAAGGATCCTGCCGTGCTTCCATAGATAACACTCCGTAGCACTGCTCATACATGAGCGCCTGTACCTAACACAGGAACTACTGTATGAAGTGTATTATCCTGAGATCTCCACATTCACTGGGTGATCTAATTGCTGCTAGAAGGAGCTGCAGCAAGACCGGCAGAGACTGCAATACAGCTTGTTTCATAAGAATAGATTGGATTTTCTCACCATATTACAAAGGGTCAAACCATTTCCTGAGAACGTTATGTTTCAGCATTCCCAGACCAAATGCAGGCATCACGTGAGAGCACTCTCAGCTCTCATTTGCAGGAACAGCTTTATTGCCAGCTAAACAAAACACAAATGCAGAATGTTCCCTTTTCCTACCTGTAGCTAAGCTGTTGTTTTTTAACAGGAAATAAAGGTAGTCTTTCCAGTAATCACTGGGAATTCTGGGCACATCAGCACTACTCACTGTTAGATTGCTAGAAAGTATGATCTGAACAAAATGCTTCAGCTAAGTGAGCTACATCAATAAGTGGCTGTTTTTAATTTAAGTCTCTGAACTTATAAATAAGTCAGTATGAGCTAGAGCATTTCTTTTCATAAACTTTTAAGCCATTCCTCAGAAAAAAATTGTTTTCTTTACGTGAATCCTGTATTGCTTGGAAAACATCTTTTTTTTGTGCATTTAAACAGCACATTCAAACATATTTTCATGATTTGAGGAGAATGGAAAAAGATGAAAGAAACAGTATAGTATCTCACCTATCACACTGAAAAATTAAGCTTAAAGCATATGATTTTTTGTCTCCCATTCCAAAACTGGTGCAAACACCAAACAGGTTTCTAAAGAAGCTCCCACTGATGTTCTGCAATGAAATGCCATGACAAGGCCAGTCAACCAATTTTCTCAAAATACTTGTTGTACTTTTTTATGCTATAGTTTTTCCCTTTTGTATCTTTAAATATGATACTCCTTCCTATTAGCCCAAAGAAGCTTTTGTAGAAGTGCTCCTGGTATCAGCTGCTTCACATGAGATAATCAACTCTGTGAGTTTTCCTTTATTTGCATTTTAATGTGCTCATCAACCTGATTAGAGAATGGGGATCCAAACTCTCTAGAGGACAGTATGCTCCCCATGAAAATACTGCGTTTGACTACTATAATCAAAAAAGATTTAAATACTACATTCTCAGTCAATCAGTAAACGTTCCCCCCAGCTCCTTACATCCACCTTCTATGTCAATCAAACATTTATATTCTTCAGACATCATCATTATACCAGCCAATCTAGTAATTTATAATTTACACATAATAGTTTAAACTTGATACTCAAGAGAACTTGGGGATTCAAAATACCTAGACCCCCAAGGAAAAAAAAAATTAAAAAATAAAAATCTAGAAGTCTGGCAACATCTACTCCAACATATAATGGTCTTAAGTTCACTGCATTTAGGAAATTAGCAGTGACAGAACATATATTGCATAGTAATTTGGGCTGCCAAAATAATTCCTTGAGTAGCTGAATTTACATCTGTTGGACTCGATATACAGCACAGTGTGTAAAAAGCCACGTACTTTTTAAACCTTTTTTTCCAGATTGACTAAATACATCTTGATTAAAGTTAAGATGATGAAACACAGACAGGGCATCAAACAGAAAAGTCTTCTCTGTAATAGAAGAGGCTTGGAGTCTCCGCTCATCTACCAGAGAAGTTCTCAAGGTGCAAAAATTTGTGACCGCAATACAACCACAAAGCTACAGGAACACTTGCTTTTGTTTCTCTGAAAAGAATTCTAACAAAGCTCTATGGTCTCTCCAGTACAATGCCTACTATTTCAGGAACACCAGAAAAACACTGAGCAGAACCTTTTTATTCCATCACTTTGTTTCTTACATTTTCTGCCCTTCAGAGCATTTAATTCTTACTATTTTTCAAAACACTGTTCCAACTCCAGGGTAACCTTGAACCAGCAAAATATATCAGGCAAAAGCCAAGCAGACCATCGTATTTCTCTTCAGTGTTACATTCGTGGACAACTCGCATCATAAATTTACAAGCTTGTCAATTGAATTTAAAGATCCAGTAAACCATCTATATTAAATATGACTTGAATATGAGGGAAGACAAAAGAAGTTTAATGTGGCATTCTCACAGCAGGCATAACCTGTTGACTTTTGGGTGGAAAAGATGCAACAAGCTGTCCGTTACCCTTTTCTTAGGGTTCCTCTCAGTGCTCCAGACTTGCGAGCATCTTTGGAGATGCTTGAGAAAGACATCCTTCTCTAATAATTTCTGAAACTATCACAACACAACCTGATGAATCAAGCTTTTTTTTTTTTTTTAAACTATGTCTTGTATTCCATTGCACATTAGCTCTATAGAATTCACAGTTCACAATGATTTTTCCTTTTTATTATTGTATTTTTTTCTTTCTTTTTTTTTTTTAAAGCATGCACTTCTGCTTGAGCAGCTATTTACAGATTAACTTGAGTACCATTGCATGTCCTGTCTTGAGACAGTCAGTCTCATCAGGCAGTACTGAAAATAGGTACTTGGTATTCCCTTCCCCCCAGATACACATCTCGAGCTCTGTTTCTTCTGGTCCTACATATATGCTTGAGTTTGCACATCAAATCAATTCACTAAAGTCACAAATATCAAGCATGTATAACTTGGACCTAATTTTATGGACAGGCTAAGCATTCAACAAAGGAAAAAAAAATATCATGCATGGGAAACTAATGCAAGGGAGTTAAAGCCGATGTTTTCAAGTAAATCCAAAGGATTGAAATGCCAAAATCCTGGTTGTAGTCTGTATATTAGAGTATATGATCCTTCTTATTTGACTATTTCCATGCGCAAACTAATTCCCAACAGAAGAGAGATGCATGTTAAGCTTTAAATAAGCAAGGACAGACTTGCAGAACTAATCTGATTTACATCAATCAAGACTTTTTACCTACTACCTGTGGCAAAGCAAGTCAGCTTATTCCTAGGAGCTTCCTCAAGAATAAGCAACAAATTCCTTATTGACAGAAGGCTTTAAGGCATCTCTCAAGAGCCACCTCCTACAACACACACACACAAAACTTTCATTTAGGTTTACATAGCATCTCTGCCAATTTCCAGTGGGTATTTTGTTGTGTTCTTGCTTATTTTAAAGGCTCTAACAAAACAGACCTGTCTTAGGACCTTCCATGTACGTACAAGGGAGCTCACCAAGTTAATGAGGCCCACCGGTACTTCTCCATTTGATAATCAAGATTGGGAAAAAGGATTCAAAATTTTAATACAGTGTACAACACCCTAAACTGATTAAACCTGAAATTCACCTTCCTCTGCGTGGTTTTGTGCTGTACTTGATTGCTAATCATGACTTGTGGAGTGTGCTAAAGGACAATAGACTTAACACATATTCAGGGTCTTAGCTTTTGATAAAAGATTTTGGACAATTTCTACCATATTCATATGAATTCCAATAGATATTTGTTTGTTGTACAGGCAAAAGGACAATCCTGGATAATGTTTCAAACTACAAGTTTGAGCCATTATTAAGTGAAGTGGTATTTATTGGGTTTAGTGGCTTGTATTTGTTTTTTTGTTTAATTAGTAAGATCTGTTTTCTCTCCCAGAGTTCAGTCATCATGCCATCACGCTAGTTCACCTACGGATGCTTTGAATGAAGTCAGCAGAACCTACTCCAACTTACTACGCAACCAGCTATATAGTTCCTTTGAAAGTTGAAGGTGATGCCCATTAACACACGTTGCTCCCTGCACACAGTCCTTTGGGCACTTCTACCAAGTTGTTTCCTGCTCAATATGTTCTTAAGTGCTATAAATCTTTCCTATTTACCCTGACCATAAAAAGATCTCTAGGGAATTTTTCTACTGTTTATTTAAAGCATTTATTGAAGTTTCTGGATTATAAGTAATTCTTACTAATAATTAAGCTCATAAAAATGATAACTCATCAAAATAATCTCTGTATTTCTATATGTGGGTCTATGGCTCTATTGATGACTTCAAAGAACCAGAAGTTTTTCCTCCTCAAGAAAAGCAATGAGCGCTGCAGGGACAAGGTGCCCTTTTACTCCACGCTGCACATTCACAGCTAGATGAACGGGATTTTTGTTGACTGGGAGCATTAATCGTAGTGTGATTTAATTTACTGGAAGACCACAGGGCACCTTCCTGCACACAAAACAGTAGCAATTTCACTCTGCTGTCCCTTGCTAAAGAAACATAAGGAAAACTGATTAAAAATATTAAAGAGATCATCTTTTCTGCCTGACACAAAAAGCTAATTACAAATACAAAATAATACTGCAGTATTATTTTGCAACAAAATAGTGAGGAGGAAGAGTTAGGCACTGAGGGGGCAATTTGCTGGAGTCTAGTCAGAATCTCAGGGAGCAACTGATGCTCAGAATAAGGAAGCTATCTGGGCCTTTGAAGTCATACACACAAGCATTTGGGATTCAGCATAAAATTGCATCTCAACCACAGTATTTTCAGCTAAGTACTATACATATTACTGGTAAATGTTGTCCTGGAGGGATGGTACTACTGGATCACTGCCATCCTTCTTAAAAGTTCTCTTATTATTCTTCTGTCCTTTTTTGTGGTATTTCTCAGAATGACACTAGCAGCTGTTACTGCTGCAGGTTATGCAGAGGATTTGCACATATCCACCGCCAAATAGCTGGGAAGCTATTGTAGAAGTACTGTTCTATGAAGTATTTGCAGATATTTTAATTCTTTGAAAATATATCCTCAGTGATGACTTTCATTTTTTCTTTAATAGGTACACATATTACAAATGATAGCTCTCTCAGTATGCAAGATCTAGCTAATTCACTGTAATTACAAGTGAGCACTAACAATTCTTCTAATCTTTTGCTTTTTTATATGGTATTATCCTATTTTAGATCATAAGAACAGTAATAACTGGGCATGAATACCAGGCACAGATGCATCTGCCACTTCAAGAGAGTCCTCTTTCCTCCTGTCTCCTGCTTCACTAGTTTAACAAATATATTTATTTATTTACATCATTTCACGCCTTGAGACAGCTCAGTATTACTGAGCATCTTCCCTGCCAGGATGAAAGAAACAACGTCAGGTAACGAAACCTTAAGGATGACTGATTTGTCTTATGTCTGCACTGTAATAAGCACCAGAACTGAAGACAGCCATAAATCACGCCAGTATTTCAGGTCAGAGGCTGCAGTGCCCAAACTTCCACCGACACAGAACAAATGAGGACTGTCACTGCCTGGCCTAGTAGTACACATCCTCTGCACTTGAGTTTTGCCACAGCTAATGCCTTGTAAAACTTCTGAGCTACCCCAACAGGAACAAGTGACACTGAGAAGAACAAGGTCCTGGAGACCCTTCTGCACAGCCCAACACCCTCATTTCTCTTTTGAAATGGTCTCCATTGGCCTGAGCCTCCTGCCTCAGGAACTGGCTCAAATACAGCCATTTCTGTCTGGTGGGTGGCCTCCAGTCAGCCCTCCAGGGATGGCGCTCCATTCTGTCGGTGTCTCCAGGCTGACATCCTTGCCCTTCTTCTCCACACACCCCCTCAGTTTCTCTTTAGCCAGCTGTTCTCTTAACACAAGTTTTGGGACAGAGAAAAACACAGGGAGGGGGTATCAAATTTCACTACCCAACGTCCACTTTTACCATCACTGTTAAAATAAAATTCAGTGTCTTCACAACACGCATGCATCTCATATTCAGAAGGGAGGGCTTGGGACTCATGTTTTGTAAGCCAGGATGAGGAAGGAATCCGGGCATTTTAGCTCAGTCCTCAGACACAAGCTTGGGAATTCTTTCACCCTGCACCCATCTGTTAGCACTAATCCACAGTCACAACAGAGGGAAACAAGAGGCCAATCTGCTGCCTAGTTGAGAAGTGTCTGGCTGAAACACAGAGCAGCCTTCTGAGTCTAATCCATGTTTTATATTCAAGAGGAGAAGAAAACAGATACAGTAACCGACTCCTAAAATCTGCAGCTATGGTCTTCCACTTATTCCTCCTAGATAACTGCTCTCAGAACAGAGCTGCTCAGAGCTGTAGTTATTGTGGTCTTTCTTGACCCAAAAGTAGAGCTTTTCATATTTGATCTCAGACTTATACAGAAACTCTACAAGTCTACAGGTGCAGAACACTGCACTCACAAATGAGAATCAAGTCACCTTTGGCAGTGTTACCCTCTGGGTAAGTACAGCCAGCCCAGTCAGAATATGCTTTCTTTGTTAAAGGTTTTTATAAAACCTTTCAGTTTCCAATTCTACAATAAAATAGATTCAAGAGCTATTGAATTTTCTTGCTATTTCTATTTAGTATAATTTGCAAAGTTATCCGCATGAAAAAGCACTACTATACACAGAGACAGTCCTGCATTGCAGATGTTTTTGTAAAGTAGCTATTAATAACAAAAAACTCAGTGAAAAACACAATTTCCTTCATTGTCAGAAATATTTGTCCCTGTTTGCTAGTAAAGTCAGAAAAAGACAGGGCAGGGCAGCGGGGAGTAGAAAGTCACTTTCCTCTGTCAAAATACACTATAACCACTCTATGGCTTCTCTATAAATCTAAGTGAACTGGATGCTGTATGCAAAGTGATTAAAATCTACTTATGCTTTTGAAGTTTTCTGTAACTTATGTTCAAAGGGGAGCAACAGTTTTGTATACTATGCATCTTATATCTTCATCTTATGGCTTCATGTCTCTTTATGCTCTAAAACTGCAGCTTTATTTTTTTAAAAAATTCAGTCTATAAATTAGATACACAAAAACTCTTATGGTTTAGCTCTAGTTTGTGATCAGCACTGACAGACTTTGAGAGCCCCAAAACCCTCTCTCTTCCTTCCACTGCCCAGCAACAGATACACCCCCTCACTTGTGTTACAGGGAAACATGCTGACACAGGCCAAGTTAGTCTGGGTTCACCCCAGTAGACAGCCCTGATCTGCATGATCACTGTACCTGCCTGAATATATTGCATATATTACAATTATGAGGTCAGTAAAAACAAAAAGAAAAAGCAGTTTGTGTTCCTTGATCAGTCCATGACAATTCATTTTATTTACTGGGTTGAAGGTAATCACACCTTATGTCAAAATTGAGAATGACATAGGAAATTCTTGGAGACTACTAAAGTTTTTAAAATAACTTCAGTAGATAGTTTGCCCCGACTAATTTGACTCCTGAAGTCTGGCTGATCACTGCTGTAACTCTTGGCACTGGTTAAGGATATCTCTACTAAGAACATTTGCTAACATCGTCCCCAGTAAGCAATGGTCATTACTGTTCACTCACATTAAGACAGAGCTGCTCTCTGGCAGACATCCTAGTAAAGAAGACATCCCAATTCATTACATTTCCCATTAAAATAATAATGAATATATCTTCTATTGAAATGAAATCAAAATATTGGAAGATTCATAAAAGTCCTCCCACCTCATTCTGGGGAAGAGGAGACAGGTATTATATAAGCACTTAGCTATATATAGCAAGACTTTTTGCTAGCAACACATCAGTGTCACAGCTGAATTATGGTATTCCAAAAAAATGTCAGCCTTCATAACTGCAAAAGTAACCACAACTTCAATAAACTGGAAGGACACATCAAGGTCTGTGGAACAACAAGATGAAAAGAATATGTTATTAGCCTTCTATTTCTTCCCCATCCCTTCTCTGCCATTAGCTGTTTGCATTTCAAGAAGCTAAGTGAATGCAAAAGCAAGCAACATCTCTAAGAGTATTTCAGTCATCCTGAACTCAACTTTAAAAGACTCATATATTACACATCTACACGAATCAAATACATGAGTGGCAATACACATAATGGATTAAGCAGCAACAATACACATTTTGACCACATTAATAGACAGCTAACACAAGTTTGCTGTCTGTTAGCTTAGTCCTGCAGTTGAAACTTCAGTGGTCTAACCTTGAAGGGTGAAAAGCTCAATATTCCCTTGGGAGCAAGTGAGACTGAGGAACAGGCACTGGAAAGCAGGAAGTCTAGAATTTGGAATACCTTGAGAGGGCTGGTATGGGTAAATGACACTGGAAAACAAAGATTTTGGTCTATGCTCCACTGTGTGAAATTTAGAAAGCTATTTCCTGAAATAAGTATCGTTGCATTGGGCACATGAAAGCAATGATCAGGTTATAAAAATTTACAAGAGACCATGAATTTTTAGTCTTATCTCTCCATTAGGATGAATTGTAAGCAGTATGAGTAATAAAGAAGTCCTAGAGGAAAAAATAAAATAAAATAAAAAACCTTCCCTATAATTAATTGTGCTATTTGAAAAATAAAACAATATATATTTCCATTATCAAATCTGAAGGCAAACAGAATTGATTTTCAGTTTTACTTGATGTAAAGAGAGCTTATTATCTTAATTAATCCTTCCCCAGACTTTGTTTTCTGGAAGACATTTATCTCAAATAAAGTGACTTTATCAACACTTAAGCAGTATATTTATCTTTATAGCCTCAGGTATGATGTAGGAGCTAAGACTGGATCCAAGAACATATTCACGTTGCTAATACTAAGACACTTAAGAGTTGGCCCCTGCCACAGTTGTATCAGCCCTGAGGCTGCCTACTAAACAGCTTCAATTTGTAGTGAAAAAGGGCCTTAATGTTCTGATCCATGATGAACATGAGGAAGTGTTTGCAACCAGCGGGGCAGCCCCAGGCAACACATGCTTCAAATGAATATGGAGTTTATCATTCCCTTCCTCTCCATTCATATCTCAAAATGACCTACGCAATTACTTGTATGTCTTTTCAGCATTTGCTGCAGTACCTGCTAAGAAGGTTTCCACAACAATAGGTTATTTTTGTCCACCTCTGTATCAGGTGCCCATGCCCAGGTGCAGGCAGTGGGGCCCCATGAGGTGAGGCTGGGGCCAATAACACAAGGTTCTGGGGCAGCATGAGGGAAGAGCCACGCACTGCAGGGCAGCCAGGGTTGAGGTACAAGGTGTGAGGAATGGCCCTGCCAGCACCATGCCAAGAAAAGGAGTAAGGGGATGAGCTGCTGCAGGTGCTGGGGCAAATGTGTACCTGCCGCCCATGGAGAGAGGCCATGGTGGAGCAGGGGATGTGCCCTGGAGGAGCTGCTGCTCACAGAAGGGCCCACAAAGGCTTGGGGGAAAGGTGTGAGGAGGAAGGAGGGGATGCAACTGAGGAGTGGGAGAGTGACTGGCAGCCAGTCAAGGTCACCCCTCACAACCTCCCACTCTTTTGCCATCCCCTTCCATCCATTTTCTTCCCTCCCCTCTGGGCAGGAACAGAAAGGACCATACAGAGTATCCTCAATAGGTTGCCTAAATCAACATCCTGTTTCAAATTACATTGCTTCAAATGCCTTGGGAAAGCATTCTTTAATCAAAAGAACTTCATTTGCATCCCCATTTTTCACTGAATTTAAAGCATATTGTTCATTCCTCATCATGAATAGAGAATATACTTAACAATATCACTGACTACATTCCCTCACAACATATTCATTTATAAAACTTCTCTTCATTTAAAAAATAATAATAATGCTTCTTTAGGTAGTTTTTCAAAGGCTTTCCAATCCTTTCCCCCCCCCCACACACTCCTGATTAGGGTAACAGAATTCAAGGGAAAAACATGTCAGTATTATTCTCGTTTCTTCTCCTCCTCTCAGAGAGCCGATGAAAAGCCTGCACCAAAAAAATCTACGCTTTAACGATAACAAAATGACTCTACTCTAGAAACTGCAGTCTCTGTAGAGATTTAATGTTACAAAAACCCAAAAAGAAATGAAACAATGCCTTCAGAGCATGCAGGTTTTATTTCTTTGACCAAAATCTTAAGGTACTGGTACCAGCAGGAGACATTCTTGCACAAGCACTTCTTACCTTCCCAGAACATTCAGAAGTGGACATGAAAGCAGAACTTTATACACGATCTCTTTTTCAATATTTGAACCTAACTGCAAGATTTCCTTTACTCCTTCTGTCTAGAGGGCTTCTGCTCTACTATGACCTGGCCAGTACAGATTTCTCCCATGACTTTGTCCAGGATTTATGTAGAGAAAATTCACTAGAATAGGAAGCAGCCAGGAGAAACTCAGAATTGCTGCTGGGATGATAGGCTGGAGAGAGCTCATTGACAGCAGAAGACACTAAAAATATAGGAGATAATAAAAAATAAATAGCTAATGCTATCTGAACAATTTAACCATTTTTAAAAAAATCCTAATTACTTTTAATTCAGAGATGATATATAATTAATGACATCATACAAATAAATAATTGGTATTTTTGCAACAAACCTTATTTGGTGCAGAAAGACTAGTTACAGAATAGCTACACTGAGTTATAGGATCAAATATGAAAGTTGAGGATTTGTTCACTCATTGGAAGTGGTTTATTCTACAAGTGTTTTCTTAGATGCAAAAGTCTTTACAGTTCATGTAAGTCTCCAGTGAACAAATAACTGAGATACTTGAGATGCTGCAATATACTTCATATTTTCCCTCCTGAAAATTCAAAAATTAGGAAAACAATCATTTCAGATCCATCATGAAATAAGCATAATGGACTGCAATGGATGAGAAGGAGCAAACTATATACTGTGCTATATTACCAAAAGAATAACCAAAAAATCAAGAGAAGTGATGAATTATGATTTTCCATATGGACCACAAGTGAATAGCTTTAGGGAGCTTTTATTCTAAATGAAAATACAGGCCAAGATAAAACTATGTTTTTTATATAAAAGTCAGACTTTTCTTTTAATAAAAATAATGATCATCACTTTATTTATTACTCCTTTCATCTAGAGAGATGCAGAGCATGTGCAGCATTTTTTGGCTTTTATTTTCTTATGGTTTCTGCTGAAATGACTGATAAACAGGGAAAGGAGAAACAACAGGTAGACTACAAGGCTAACATGACATCACAGCATCTCTATGAGATTCCATGTTTTCAGGGCAGTCACAGCTGGCAGTGTCCCACATTGCCACAATGCGCATCACCCATGGCTATAAAAACAGTACCAGAATGCCAGACAATAGGACACTGTGTAAACATGCAGGGCTTACTATTACAGCACCAGTGCCTTCATACAGCCTGCTTTCAACCTGGCTGTTGTAACTGCAAGGCTTAGAAGTATTCCGTATAGAAATACAATATACCAAATATGTTGTCAGTCACAGATGCAGACACAGAACAGAGAACAATCCAGAGGACTGCACATCCACCACAATACAGGCTCAATGTATTCTTTATGTTAAATGGTAAATATATTTCAAACTACTCACTATTTTCAAATAAGTTTTATTTCCAGTAATTTGCAATAAAATCAGCTGATACTGGCTCAGCAGTATAACAATTTTCTGCTTTTAGAAATTGCAAAGAGCAGCAATTCCTTCATTAAACAGACCCATAAATAAATAGTCTCAATTTTCTCTATACTTCCTTTCTTTAATTGATATTGTACAAGCTCTGTCATCATTATAAAGTGTAGTTTTAACAGATAAGTTTCCTCGTATTCTGTTAAATATATTGCTTTTTCAAAATCCTAATGCTACTCTCAAGAAGCTGTATGCAATAAGCTAGACAGCAGAGAACCGTTTTGAAGGAAGAGTTTTATCCACCAAGGATGACTTTGTACTGCTTAAGGCCAGGACTTTTACCTTACATACTTTTGTGTATATTCAGCTGGTTATCCCTAGAGGTGAACCTAAGGGCCTCACCCATCAAATGTATGGAAATTGCTACCCATTTCAACCCTTCTCATTCATTTATTTTTATTTTTTAACCAATGCAGAAAAGAACAAGGCCATAAATACACAAGTGTTTGTACTTGTAGTAAAGCAGTTCTAAAATGTTGCTGGCTCTTATCTGAGAAAGAGCAAGAAAGACATCCAGCTACTCTTTCACTGCAATACAAAACAGATTTGCATAAAAAGTCATAGAGGCTATCTGGTCTCCACTGTATGGTCTCTTCAGCACCACCTTTTTTCTCATTAGCGAAGGGATGCCACTAGAAATTATTTAATCTCAGATATTAATCTTGAAAACTGTTTGATTTAAGGGCATTCATCTTCATGTACATAATAAAAGCAGAGGACCATTTTGGAAGGGGAAATAATTTCTCTTGTAGTTTTATCAAACATGACAAGAAAGCATCTCTGGATCCTTAATACAATTTAAGAGGCAAACAAGGATAGAAGTCTGAAATGTATAATCCATAAATTTTTGCTCTCTCATATAACCAGAGGACAGAATTAATTTAAGACCAATTAGGATCATTGTATGATAAGAACACTTAAACCAATAACAAAAGGAATTGCATTGTGGGCTGAATATAAAGAGATAATTTTCCAAATACTGCTAACAATCAGCATGTAAATGCTTTGAGAAGTTTGGGTGAAAGAAGTATCATATCAAGTATTATTTGACCTGTGTGTTACAGATGAGGCATCTAAGGCATAAAGTAAAAGTCTCAGAAGCTTCTTGAGGTTTTAATTTAACGTTTTTAATTTAAAAAAAGATTTATCACTCCCCCCCCCCCAGTGTTTTCATTGAAACACTGAAATTAAAACCCTTTGCATTATAAGGGTACAGACTAAATGGCCCAGGAAGTCAAAAGTAATATGAAATGAAAATGAAAGTTACATACTATAAACATTTTAATATCTCAACTAAAAGCCTCCCTCCAGCTCAGCTTTTTACTAGAAATGTTGATATATACCTAGACTTCAACTGCTTTTCATGGCTACTTTCTTGTCAGAAGGAATGATCTGCTTTTGCTCCATTTCATTTACTTAAATTGCACTTTTGTAACAATAAATACAAGAGAAAGTTTCAAGATAAGACTTCATCAGCTAAGAAATGATACAAAGCCAGTTGAGAGCAATGCGTTTTTAGACCAGTTGTGGGCTGGCTTCCTTTCACCAGTTTTTTCCCTGCCCCCTACCCCCCAGTCACCACCCTATCCCATTTTAATTGGAACCTGCACTCTTGGTTTCAGACATTCCTCAGGATACACCAACAATGCAAGAAAAAAAAAAGAAGAAAAAAAAAAAAGGTTGAGTTGAGTAGCCTAAATGAAAAATGTACCTTTCTAACATGCAAGTGGTAAATCCTCAGGAAGTTCTAACATTTGGAAATTTGAGGACAGACAGCTTAACAATGTGATGTAAATTTGGAATTAAATTGGGAATTAATTAACATTGACAATAAAAATAATATTATGCATCTCATAAGCACCTAAGAAACTAAAGACTAGACCAAAAATGCGATCAGGGTTACTACACTATAGAAAAGCTTTGGTGAAAACCAAAGTTACAAGGAGAAATGGCCTTCAATCCTACAGCTCTTCTAAATAACTGAATTGTGCTTGTAGCTTTAGATTCACAAGAGCCCAGAAGTCGCTAAGAAGACATCATTAACAGAAATCATTTGAAATTTTGTGTATGTTTGTACTCACACCACCTTAAGGTAGGATAGGACTGGAACAATCATTGGTCACCACATGACTGCATCACTTAAGCTCTCCTTTCCACCAGGTTTTCTTTTTAAAAAGTACACGTTGTTCCACAACAATGTATGATGGAGGTAGTGCCACTACTACCTTACTACTAAATAAAGAGGAAGTTCTAATTATAATTATTGGTTGCATTACCAAATTATAGAAATCATTGCTATCTATAGTAAATTTATATCATATAAGCCAGTTTAAAATCTGTGGAGAGTTTTAGAAAAGGTTCAATGTAACATGTTTTGTGAAAAAAATTGAAAAAGGAATTGTGTGTTTTTACAGTCTCCCTTCTTTCAAGGAGGCACATGAAATTCTGAAGATATTCCCTGTGAGCCCTTGTTTCTCAGAGCACCTGAAGCCAGAAGCTCTTCCAAAAAGCTCACAATCAATTGTTTATGCTCATACTACTGAATAATTCTTTATGGTACAAAGCCAAATTAAATACTTCATCTCAGTCTTGAAATAGATTGACAGACTTCAGATGTATCTTCAGAAATCTCCAGAGATCCTCTGAGACTGTGAATGTTAAGATGTCTACATGCAGCTATATTCAAAGTATGTATTGAGATGCCTACATGCAGCTATATTCAAAGTATGTATTGAGATCCAATGAATTTTCAGTCATATACCTCAAAACAAGCAAACATTCAAGAAACATTTATTTTAGCAATGCACTTATGATTCTCTATTTACTCTACACTGCCTTCAGCAGTTGAGTACAAGACTTGCTTTTTAGTTCACTGATTTGGTTGCAGCTATTGCTTACTTTTAAATTTCAATGTACTTTCATGGCAGAGAATGGGGTTGTAAAAAAAAAAAAAAAAAAAAAAGGAGTTTTCTAACCTGTATCTTAGTCACTGTTGTAGAAAGAACTTCTTGTAGGGTTTTGCTGCAAGAGTTGTAATGAGTTGCTAATGAATTACAACATTCCTCAAACTAGAGCACAGGTAATATATTACAGAAATTCTTGCTTAGAGCTTGTCTAATAAGCATCACAATCCTAGGCTCGCTAATAGATAAACAAGTAATTTCTGCTCAGTTCAGTCTTACAGACTCTGGATTCCCAGAGTATCACAGAAAAAGTAATTTGGGAACATAAAAGCAAAACTTTTTGAACTGGTTATGAAAAACACAATTTGTTTGTCATTGAAGAGTTAGCTTATTACAACAACAACAAAAAAGCCTTCTATCAATACAAATCTTAAAACATCCTATCTAATAAACCAGTTAACCCTTAACTGCCTTTTTCCTTGTACCTGTTAAAGTCAGAAAAACTTGGACTAGATAAGAACAGAAGCAACAATAATGTACATTGCATTATTGAAGGAGAAATAATAAAGATGTCTTATCAGTAGATAAGTACACTAGATACAACAAGAGATAAAGTGTCCACCCAGAGACCACGACTACACAAATATTGGCACATTCAAATTGCATAAGCTGACAGAACGGTTATTAAGCAGAGGTTCAATATGTAGAAGAGAATCCATTCCCAAACACTGTCTCTATCATATTATTGTATCTAATCTGGGATTCTAAGGGAGATTAGAGTTTTCACATCTGTCTTCTGGGGTGGCTAAATGCAATAAATATCTTTCAGAGTATAACTTGGTATTTCAGTCACAGTATTTACCGTACTTGGTTTTGCAGCCAAGGTATATTTGTCAGGCATTTATTTTCCCTCTACCCATCACTGCTAAAAAGATTGTGAGTGGTTAAATAGAACAAAGGAAAAACAGCCAGAAAATTTGTATGATTTAATTAAAGGAAGAAATCAAAGGGATTATAGCCAACAAAGGAAGCTTAAATGAAAAATTTACTACCTCTGGAAGTAACTCCCCGTGTAAGGTAATAAAATACCTAGCACTTGGGGTTCACAGTGAAATGAATCATATATCTTCTGCTGCATGCTGTTCACCACACAACTCTTCCACACAAGTTTCTGAATAAAATCACCACTTTCAACAGCTGCAGCTGGTCCTTGTTTTAGGCTGAATAATATTTCTTTAATATTAATGTCATCTTTCTATTTATACATGACTAGACTGTCTGCCAGAGCAAAATTCTGACTTCAATTTCCTCTTGTTTTTCCAAGTCACTGATGATAGAAAAAAAAAAAAAAAAAAATGATTTCCTTGCCCTCTGAGATAGAGGCAGGCTGGTCTATTCTTGCTAATCCTCACCAAGGAAACATTCGTCATTTCATGATACTGATCATAGTTATTAATTGGCTCTAATGAATGAAAAAATAAATACTACAGTCATTTTACTCAAATTAGGCTGAGAAAGCAAAATTGAAAGTTTGAGAGAATAATGTAATGCGAATTTAGAAATTTATTTTTGTTGGGTAGAAACCAGTGTACAAGTCTGGGATATGCAAGCATCTGAACCATTTCCTCTGTACACTACAGATTCAAGTGATCATAGACTAGTCTTCTAGGTTGTGATCTCTCAAGTGGATCACAGTCTTTTTAAGACATTTTCTAAGGAAAGATATTAGCAAGATTGTGAGGTGTTCCTGCTTTTTATTGGAATGCACATAGATAGAAAAATGTGATCAAAGTCATACCTGAATGTATCAGACACACAGTTTCATTACTAGATCACCATAAAGTTTCAATAATTTAACTTAGACTATGAATGTCTTATTTTATGTGATTTTTTTTTTCTTTCAGATTAGAAATTTTCCACGACCGCCTCCCCACCCCAAAAGATCTCACCAAATTTGTTTGCGTTGCAAAAAAATATTTGTTTTATTTATTTGTTTATTTTTAAAGTCTGACAATGCATTATGAAAGAGCTTTATATTATACAGTACTATAGATCTTAACTTCACTATTTGTGCCTAGACTCTGTACCCTTAAGCACTCATATTTCTAAAGAAGATAAACCGGGGGGGGGGGGGGGAGTGACAAAACAAATCACTTTTCTCTCTCTTTTGTTTATGTATTTGTTTGGCAGGTAATTTTGGTGGTTGTGGAGCTATGTTTAAATGAGAAGGGGCATGATTTAATTACGAGTGCACAACTCAGGCCTTGAAGGACTGTGAAGATAATGTAGGCCCACAGCTGATAACCTTGAGTGATGTTACAACTAAAATATGCGGAACTCTGTTCAGGAGGAGAGACAGTACTGTTGTACCAATTATATTAGTGCTAGAGATGTGTGCATAGAGAAGCTAGACCAATTATAAGTTGTCTGTGCATAGTGTAGGGGTATAGTTGTATATATAGTTGTATATAGTTGTATAGTTGTCTGTGCATGCTGTAGGGGTAGCATATATATACCTTGCTAGAACATTCATTAAAGGAGAACAATTATACTCGCATCGAGGTTGTGTTGTTACTCCGGGTCACTCCCATTCCAACAGGTGGTTTTAACCAATTTAGAGAATGCATGAAGTCCTGGGCTTGTCATTAACTGCAAGAACTTCGCTGCATTTAGTAATGCTGTATTTCAGCTGCCACACTTCTGGCAACTCTGAATCATGGCATGAACATTATGAGAGTCTAAGAGAATTTCAGCTTTCCTATGCCATACAAAGGCACACTGCCCAATTCTGACTTCCAAAACATTCTTATGCAGCACTCTTCAGTCCCCATCTGTATCTGAAACCCAAGTTTATCCAATGCTTGTATTGTATATTATATCATTCCTGGAAAAATAGTTACTTGATGCCAATGGAATTGTTCAGTATTGGCTTCCTATGGGTTAGTTCTATGTGGAATCAATCTTAAGTTTTTCTGCTTATACCAAATGGGACTCTGATCAAAAGCATTTTTTCCCCTTTAAAGTTTCACATTCTATTAATGCATGTCCAACAAGATACCATCTCTGTAAATCAGAAAAATAAGAAGCAGCAACTGGAGACAACTGCAGAGCTAATTTGTCTGCAAGAAAGTTTACAAGCACGGCTAGAGAGAGTTCCAAAAGCTGGAGACAAGCAACCAAAATTAGAAATATATGAGAAAGTCATTCTGTAGTTCAGTTACTACTGCCAAATGTCATTTGCACATAAAATTGAAACAGAATGCTTGTAAAAATCCATATTTGCTTGCCAAGTGCTTAACAAATCTTTGTTTAAAATTAAGCTTAGATTGCATTTCTTATATTAGAAAAATTGATTTCTAACCTCGTTAACCTTGTTTCTTCTACAAGTTTTCTCCACGTTATGAAAGGATCCATGTATATCTTTGTTTCCCACAGAGTTCTATTTTTTTTTTCTTTAGTTCTCTTATTCCATTAAAAAAAGGTTGATTTTCATCATTATTTCTGTCCTGGAGCACACAATGAACATGTGACATCCTCTTCAGGCAAGCAAACTTTCCAGTAAGCATTAATGAGAAATAGAAAGCCCCTAAACTCACCTGATCAAAACTTCCTCTATTAATTAAAAGTTCATTCAAAGATAGGAAAGCTATTTATGTCATACTGGTGCATTGGCTTTTGTGAGCCACTATGCTCTCGTGCTATGGGTAAGCTTGTAAAAAATCAAACTTTTTTTTTTAATGGGCATAGTGTTTAACACCTCTCCTTAGACAAACACAGAGCTGATCACAGTGAAAATAAGTAGGCTTTTCCAAAATGCTCTAATATGTATCAGATCATGGAGACAAGTTCATATTTACCCTTGAGAAATCCAAATCAGGACAGTAAAAAAAAGTGTATATATACACACACACCCCAGAAAATCTTAAACTCCACTTTGCTCAGTTAAGTTATCCTTATATACTCCTTTATGCCTAGTAAGCTTTGTTTAGGGTTGAAACACCATAGACATTTTAACACATCAAGAGTAATTATTGTACTAAGCCTAATTAGATTATACACATTATATTGCATTGGTTATACACTCTTTATCCAACAAACTAAAAAGAGGATGAGGCTACAAGTCATAATAGAACCATATGGGTAACTTTATTCCTAACAACTGCTTTTCTCTTGTATGTGCAGTCACTAGTGGCTACCACTGGAGTTGACCTTAGTTAGCCATGAGTGAAGTACAACATAAATCTTAAAATCAAGTGGTAGTTGGAGAAGAGCACTTACTTTCCTTCCATCCTTGCCATTAAAAAAAAACAAAAAAAAAAACTATACTGTGTATTCCCTCACACTCAGATTTACCCAGTAAAACAGCTTACTGCTGTTGTTTTACACAGCACTGCTTCCTTTGGTTTTATGATAGCATGCTAATGTGCTAGGTCATTCAGGGCTATTATCAGCACTCGTTCAGACTGTATCATTCCTGCTGGCATAAAAATCACAACTTCCTCACCCAAAGATATGAGCAAAATGTCTCTGGAGGAGGGAACAGCATCCCTGTCTGCATGAAGACAATACAGAGAAGAGAGATGTTCTTCATTCCTTACAGATCTTCTCTTCTTGCTTTTCCCATTGCTGACAGGGATTTGGATCTTCAAAAGGATAGGAATTCCCTCTGGTTCCATCCTGTAAAGGTCTGCACATGATTGCTAAACCTTTTGGGCCCCTTGACACATGCAGATATTTTCACTTATTGACACTATATATGAATGCCATGAAAGCTGCTTTGCTTCCTCCTTTCCAATTGCTTCTCCCCCTCCTTTTGCAAATGTTAATTTTAATCTTCACAAAGAAATCCTTCATTTATAACTAAATTATATACTGAGGCCATCTTAAGTTGAATTTGATGGATGTCAGGTCACTTGTTTTGTAGACATCCATGAATCAATCAATTACAAGTGAGAAATCCACAGCTTGCATTGGAATAGACCAGACTAGGTAGCTTTGTTTCTTCTGGCTTGTTACTCCCATATCTAGAAGACTTCAGTTTCAGAAAACAAATAAAACAGAAATATTTTAAACAGGAATCTGAAGCAAGCTTTCAGATGACAGAGGTGTTGTACAGGCATCGATATGCAGCACAGCTATCAGCTGCAAATAAAACACTGCATTTCAATATACACTTCAGTGAAAAGTGGGAAGACTTTTCTGCAGGCTCTTACAGGTATTACTAAATTTGAACTCTAAAAGTGTCTTGTTTGTCTAATGAAGAGTGCTCTGCAGATACAAATACAAAAGTAGAAACAGCACACCAGTCTGCAACGAACCGCTCCTGTCATCTCCATTTCCTTAAAGTGTGTGCCAGTCCTCAGACAGGAAACCATGATGCCCATAGTATGGCTGTGAACAACCCAGTCCATGACCAAAGGAATATAAGTGATTCAAAGAAAAGTTTATTCCCCATTGCTGATCTCTGATGAAAATAAAAATAAGGAAGGAGGAAAATTAGATGCCTGGATATTTCTAATTTAAACTTAGATACTGCATATGAGTGTTAAAAGTTTTGGTTACAGCAATTGATTCATTTACAGGAACATGGTTCCAGACATCCTTGTGTGCTTTATAGTTGTTCTGGAATCTTGATACTTTACAGCTTTTCTAAAAAAAAAATAAAATAAATAAGTTTACCAATTAAAATAGGAAAAAAAAAAAAATAGTTCACTATGCAACACTTTAAATGGATGTACAATTTGAATGTTATTGTTGTTTCCCAAATGGGTCTCTTTGGGATATACAACAATTGTGATTTTCAAGGGAGTAAGAAGGATGTACATAATATGGCAGTTGTAGCTAACAAACGATACGACTCTGTCAGTTTTACGTACGCAAACCAAGAAGGTTGCAGCAGAATTATGGGCAGTATATTTAAAAGAATACTCACATTTAGAAGCCTCATCTGACATTACATATTCCTGCTAGTAAATAGCTCTGGAACCACTTATCACAACTTGCATGGTTTGCATATTAATGGTGTAATCACCAGAAATAAAGAGTGTATCTCAGCAAGCAGAGAATTTAATGCCAAGGAAAAAACACAAGCTTACACAGGGAGCAGAGCTGTCTCCCACCAAGAGGACCCACTGCGAGGGCTGACAGCCGTCAGCTCCTGGACTGAGCCCAGAAAGACGTGCTGTTCCCAGCTAGAAAGGAGATGGTGTCAGTACAGCTTCCAATAGTACAGCATTGCTCTGTGCAGTAAGAGGTTCAACAGACTGTGTCTGCGTGAAGGCACGAACACCCACGGACAGCCTGCTTGTGAAGGAAGGACTTCGCGTCAACCATAGACCGAGTCCTGGCTGTAACTCAGCTGGCACAACTGCCCCAACCTCTCTAACCAACGTTGTTGAGGTTTACAGAAGTCAAGCCAATAAGACAAAGTTACTACCCTATTCCTTATTTAAATTCTTTGTAATGGCCCTTCTCTATGACACTGCAGCAAACAGATCAATAGTATTTGTAGTCTTAATGGAGCCATTAGGAATTTCAAATGTCTTAAATAAATAACTACTTGCCAAAACCCTCATCATCTTCCTGCAGCTTTTACATCCTTGCCAGCTGGGTTACCTACATTCAGTGACTTTCATTTAGTGAATTAATTAGATCATCTGTATTGTACAGAGAAAAATACAAATCCAGATCTTATTCTCAAGAATATGGGTGGAGAAGAGACATTACAGATTTCTTAATAGAAAGAAATCAGGAAAAGAAGAAAAAAAAATGAGGCAGAGGAAGCAGTAACGTTGTGAACCCTTCTCCAGAGATAAGCTAGCACAATTCAGAAAACATATTGATTCTCAGATCAATTACAAAAGTTTTTCTGTTTTTATCTTTTTTTCCCCACAGACAAAAAAGATCTTCCTTCCCATAGTTTTCCCATTTCATGTTGTTCCCAATGCCATCTTAACTGCTGAAGGGAGAGAATTGATTTTGGAATTACGATCTGCTCTTCAAAGTATAACACAAGCTTAGCTCCCCAGTAAAGACACCAGATGCATGTGAAAACAAAACTCAAAAGAAAAATAAAGACAAGAAAGAGGCTCTTAGGAGGCATTCCATATAGAAAAACACCTTGATCTCACAACAAACCAGAGCACCGAACCTCAGAACGCTCCCAGTTTCTTGGTTTATGACCACGGTCATCCAGTAGCAACTAGGTCATTGATTAGCAACTGTTAAACTTCTTGCTGCAGGTTTTCTGTATATAAGGCTGGAATTTTACTTAATACGTAAAGGACTAAGATCTTAAGTGAGGTTGATCTCTTAACTAATCCTTGGTCAAAAACAATCTAGGGTTGTTAATAAATACATGGGGAGAGTAAAAGTAAAGGGTCACTTCATGGGAAGACATTCAAAACATTTCGAGTATCCTACTACACAGTACTCAGTGTAGATTGAACAAGCAATAGAAAACCAGGGAATAAAAAGTAAAGATGTTCACATTTTGACAGTGTTTATTATGCAGCTTTACAAAACATCCATATGAGCCTCTGCAAAAATATTTCTTAGATTTTAATTTGCATTACAAACACTGGACTAAGCACTTCTTTTGATAGCATCCTTGTAACAAGTTCAGATGTTGACTAGTGACACCAGATGTACATTATTAACTGCTGCTTGTATTTGTCCTACTCATTATTATGATTATACAAGAACAAAAAATAGAATTTCTAAGATTTTGTTGATAGTTAATATGGATATAAAGTAACCCCCAGCCAAAACAGTACTCTACTGTGCAAAAGAACAAAGTACCAAAATTTATCTTCTTATTAGCTGAAACAAGCAAGAACAAACCATAAACATCTCAGTATAAATTTTGCATTTTACAACTGGAGTTTCACCAATGTTCTTGTGTTTCACTTCACGCTCATATCTTACCTAGTGCTTCACAGCAGACAGCAGTTCAGGTGTAACATTACCACATAAAGTTAATGCAGTGAAGACTCTTTTCAAGGCCTCCACAGATGCTATCACTTAAATCATCATAGGCAGTGTCATAATGCAGAATAATCACAAATGAAATAATTGATATAGAACTAAGACATCTGTTGTTTTGTAACTTATAAGAACCTCCCACTTCTCCTGGGGAACATTTATTTAATTTCTCTTTCTATATTCAAGAGCTATGGGAATCAATAAGAATCTTTTCAGTGACACCAATGGGGTTTGAATTAATCCTCCTTATTTACAAAGAAATTTAGCCTGTCAAATCCCTGCAGCAGCATTTCATATAATATGCAAACTCAATGAGTTATGTGGTTAGAAGATTAAGTTCTTATTAGGATATGGAAGTACTAAAGATATGAATATTGAGCCTAATATAGCAAAGCACTTAAGTGCATGCTTAATGTTAAACATATGAGTTACCCCATTACAACCAGCTGGATTTCACATTAAGCACATTTTTAAATTCCAGTAGTGCTGGAAACACTACTACAATCAGTGTTCTTGGATTAACTCAGAGAGATGAACTATTTCTTTATTGTAAAAGGATCAGTGAAACAAAGAAAAAATTATAACTGGATTTACACTAGAAGAGAGAGATATTGTCAGGGCAGAAGGCATTATTTGCTTTCACTGTTACATTTCCTTTGAGATACAGCTGTCACCCCAAATATTTTTATATCTTGAAGGCTTTATTCATACTTTTATTTTATTCTTTTTTTTTTTTTTTTTTTTTGGAATAATCTCATCCCCTGGCTTTTTATATATTCTTCTTTATGTATTCCCTCCGTACTCTTTTTTTTACTATTCTGCCTTGAACTTCCAGAGAAGCAGGTGAGAAAACAGCAACATAAAATTTGCACTGTGCCAGGCCTTTGGCTCCTAAGCTTTGTGTTATAAAATTATGTTTGTTGAATGCCTCAGCTTCCTTATAGTTGCCTTGCTTTACTGCTGCTGGATATATGATAGCCAGAGGTTACAGCAGTCAGCCCATGTAGTGAACTCAGAGCATATGTTCCTGCTCAGGCACATGGATTGCCGTGGCTGCTATAAGACTTTTCTCTCATTTACACTAGCTTCATATTCTGTTATCATTTCTTAATCATCAGTTTCTCTCTCACACTAAAGGCTAATATGCTTTTCTAGTAAGGCCCATTTCCCTAAAATCTGAACGTTTTTCCTGGGATCTGAACAATAGCCTCCACTGAGATAACCTTCTTCATGTCCCCAGACATAGGAGGAAGTTGATGTTATCAGTGACCTGTTCGAAGGGTAATGGCCAGGTGCAAGAGTGTCTCCTATCCCCTTTTATGAGGATTCTGGAGGAGAACTGGTACCTCTTCTGAGACACCGAGCATTGAATAGCATTTTAATTTCCCAACAGCAAACAAAAACAGGGATGTTCAATACAGGGACTGCAAATGCTGATGTATAAAGGTCCAAAATGCTCACTGGGAAGATGGGAGTGTTCATACCAACCATCTGCAGGTACTTCACTTGGGCACCTATACCGTATTCCCTAGACTTATTAGACAGAAGTGGTAAGTCATGGCTCCTGCATTCACAACGGTCTGCCCCTGACAAAGTTAAATTCACAGAATCATAGAATCATAGAATCATAGAATATCCTGAGTTGGAAGGGACCCATAAGGATCATCAAGTCCAACTCTTGACACCGCACAGGTCTACCCAGAAGTTCAGACCATGTGACTGAGTGCACAGTCCAATCGCTTCTTAAACTCAGTCAGGCTCGGTGCAGTGACCACTTCCCTGGGGAGCCTGTTCCAGTGTGCAACCACTCTCTCTGTGAAGAACCCCCTCCTGATGTCAAGCCTAAACTTCCCCTGCCTCAGCTTAACCCCGTTCCCGCGGGTCCTGTCGCTGGTGTTAATGGAGGTCTCCTGCCTCTCGACACCCCCTTACGAGGAAGTTGTAGACTGATTTGCACCTGTTGCACCCTTTGGCGCTCCAGGTCTCAATTAAATGCTGAATGGAAAAATAAATGCTGCATGGGAAAGGGATTATACTTGGCAGTTTTTAAGCCATTTGTCAGGAATTCAGTGAGAAGGATGAAAACAAAGAAAATGGTCACATATTGTATCTTTGTAGTAAGTGCAGAATAGAAATGCCACTGTGTGGACAGTCAATTTGAAGAAATTTAGCCAGCAGCCTCTCTTAGCAAAAGCACGATCTTTCAACAAGCTAGAATACAGCCTACACAAAGACTCTTAGACTGTTCTTATTTATTATTCTTGACTCTTAGACAAGTTCTTATAATAAGTGAGTGCTATCTCAGTACCTCAGACATAATGTGATCTCCTGCACACCTATAATCTCCTCATCACATCATATGTTTGCATTTGATTTGTTTTCTTAAACCTTTAGAATTGAAAGCAGGAGAAAAAGCTTTTAAAACTCTTTACCGCTTGAAAGGTCCTCCTTGCAGAAACAGCTTTGCAGGATTCATTTCCAAGGCTGTCTGAATACATCCCACCTAGAAAATTCCTGGCACCTCTGTTACTTCTAAGTTTTCATTTTGGGAAAAATTTTCACAGGGAAAAAAAAAAAAAAATGATAGTTTCGTTTTCAGTTTCATGCTGAGTTTGAGCAAAAGAACTTGACTTATAAATATGAAAGATTCTGCACTCCTTATGAATAATATAGTGCAGATGATACATTAAAGGAATGTAAGGTTTTTCACAAATAATTGAATTTAGCCCGTAAACAAGGAAAGCTTTTCAATATTACTTTGACAAAGATGCTCAGTTCTTACAGATAAAATGTTAAAGTATAAAAATCTTGTCTATTTTAGAATAATGTGTTATTTTAGATCTGGCATTTTCACTTGAAACCAACCCCTGATCAAGCTCACCCTGGCATCAGTGCAGGATTATCTGTGATACTGTTCAAAGACAATGTTTATTATACAAACTCTATATTTCCCACATTTCTCATAATTGCATATTAATACTCAAAAATGAGCTTAGGTTGTGTTAAACTAAGAGATGATATATAAACCCTGCATGATATATAAATCCTATCGATTTTATCACAGCAAATATATTAAATATTTCAGAAATAGGCAAAAAATATCCCATGGTAATCTAATTTCAAAATAAATCATATCACTTATCTAATTAAAGGATATTCAAAAAGGACTTCAAAAATGAGGCAAAATTGCATTAGCAGCAGCCATAACATGAGACTTTAATTATTTATTTTATTTTTAAGCTTGGTGACCCATCTTCGTGGCTAACTTGTAAGATCTGGGATTCAACCAGCTGAACTTCAAAAACCTTTGTGGTCTTCTCTTGCCTTTTCAAGGAGTCACTTACATGGATTGCTTTTTTCCTATTTTTCTGCCCTTTCAAATATTACTTGGAAATAATAAACATAGGCTGACTGTATAAAACAGGTATCAAAAGTCAGAGATTTAATATTATGTCAGAAAGACCCAGATGTGGCTGTCAAATGAAAAACTGCACCAAGAGATAGGACATTCATTGGAACTATTAATAAATATCTTATATATATATATATAAAAAAGACAATTTGCATAGGAATACTACAGGTCATATACAGGTCTTAAAAAAAAAAAAAAAAAAAAAAAGCTGTGCATACAAGCCAGATAACACATATGCAGTTTAACACATACGCAGTTTCACTTTGATATGATAGAAAATGCGTGCTTTATATTTCTAGAGCAAATCAGACTTGCATTAAGCAGTACATTGTAAGTACCTTGTGACAATGCATTAAAATATATTTCAAGTATTACTCAATATTTCAAAATTTAAGAAGTTGATTTGTTCAAATTTTCCTGTCATCTTCCCTTCCTTTCTCCCTACGCAGAGCAAGGAGGCCAATAACCCTCCTACTGGGGATCACTTTGTAATTTGTTGAATACCACACACTAGGCCAATGACCAGAGTAGAGGGCATGTTATAGGTGAGCTGACTTTTAGTTATTATGTGTAGCTTTCTCTCAGTTTTAATTGACAGGTTCACCTCTTCATATCACTGCACTGGTGCTAAGGCCATGACAAAACCAAACAAAAGATAAATACACAAAGTGCAATCAAATCTCCTCAGTTTGAAGCCAGCCTCCCATGTTTTCCTATGCAATTTACGTTATTACCTTGTGTACTAACACTAAACCACTGCATCAGTCAGCTGGAAGGGTAAATTTGGGATCTATTCAGCTCTCAGAATTGCCCCTAGTGCATTGCAATTATGGAAACACCTGAATTGAATGATTTCTCTGCACTCTGTTGTAAAAATTCAGTGCTCAAAAGACCAAAATTTCATTTCAGTCTCCAATATAGATAATATATCCATAATAGACTCAAATTTGTAAAGGACTCAGGACTTCCCCCTGTCCCTTCAGTTAGCATCCTAAAAGGGGAAAATAGGTTTGTTAAACTTTTTTCTGCTGTCATGTGCAATAAGTTTTTTGTTTTCTTTTGAAGAGATCAATATGGCATTTGGCAAAAACCCCTCTGTTCTGGAGATCAGCCTGGAATTGCCTTCTGGGAATATGATAGCTCTGATCCTTACATAAAGCAACGGAGATGCATCCCAGGCTATTGCCTGCCATTACAACCAGCAACATATTTGCAGGTATATCTGAAAAAAAAAATGTATTTAGTATTTCTGTACTGTCCTCTCATTTGTTCAGAGTTCCTTTTCCAATCACATTTTATTTGATGCTCAGTTTGTATCTTTCTTATATGTGATTTTTATTTGTAATCAAATAAATACATAAAATTGTAATGATGTATTGATATTGAAACACTCACACATGCAGAGCAAATCTAAGGTTTTTAAATGTACACGCAGCAAGCCCAACACTGTGAGTTTGCCAAACCTTTGCAGATTTGATGTTCAGAAAATAAATCTGAATACACAGAAAGGGTGTGACTTGTCATCTCATCTACAAATGACTTAAATTCAAGGTTATTTCTTTCTGTGCAGGACGGACAAGTTGGCTGGCATTGTCAGTATGTTATATAAATGTGCTAATCTGCATATGCAGCTATTTCACCTGTAGCTTCTCCTTTGCTTAGGTCTATAAACTTCAGGCTGCTCATAGCTACAAAAAAAAAAAAAAAAATTGCTTTCCATTCACCATGAAGTTCTTCAGCCAGTTAGCAAGTATCTACAAGTTTCTAATGTGACAAAAATATGTATCATACACACACCATAACCTAGAAACCAGATCACAAGGTACTGGACCAAGACCAGAAGCTATTAACAGCAGAAACAGAAAAGTTTAGCCATGCTACCTGACTGCCACTCTACCTTACCTGTAAGGACCAGTTCTGTGGCCAAGGAAGCTTCCTTTTAAATCCTGGCTTGTGTACAAAGATTATCAGCTAATTCCCGGAAGTGGCAGTGGTACAAATATGGCTTGGCTGAGCTTACTAATTTACCACTTTGGGAGCACTGTCTAATCTTCAACTAGCAACTCATGGGTCCTATTGAAGGCAAGTAATGAGAAGAAGCGACAAATCCCATCCCATATGCTTGAGAGGAAGGTTTCAGAAATCCAAAATTTGCCTAACTAACACAATCACAATAAATCCTTTATGATTTACAAGGGAGCAGAAATATGTTCATTCAGGGTGATTCTAGTGTTAAATATTTTCTATTTTGAAATTTTCATTAAAAGCAGAAATTGTGACTTCTTGGTTCAGAAGTGGTCAAAACAAGCCTCCCTGATGCACCGTGTAAATTAAAAATCAATTGCCAACATTTTTAGGATACATTTGCTTTACAAGTCTTACTGGTTGCAATTGGTAGCCAAAGAATTAGTGCTTTGTTTCCTGTTTGGATGAGTGCTAAGTCTCCTCTGTGTCAGACACTTTGCATATAAATTTCTCCTGATACTGGCAACATGTTGCTTCAAAATTTCCAAGAACCAATGAAATACAACAAAATGATGCTTTTCAAAAGGAACACAAACTACAAATATGGCTCGAGGAAATTTATTTTAAAAATGCAGAATAAGAGGAACAAGAATCTTCCTGGAACAAAATCCTGCTCTAACAATAAGTATCATAAGCTGCTTCAAAGAAAGATGCACAAAACTTGAAAAAAAAAACAGTTATGGAGAACGGTTTTAGAATCCTTTCTTATTTCCCACTTGGCTCTTACTTAGCTTATGGCATGAATCTTTGACCATTAAATTTCCTTTCACAAAAAATAAAAATAAAAATCTCTGCCTGGAGTGAGATGTTTAATGTGAACAAACTTCTGTATACACTGTAGCTCTTGGGAGCAAGTTTGGCATGTTTATATATGGATGCAAAAAGATTTCCTGTTTTTTGTCTTACGGATTTTCCTCCTAAGTGCATGTACTGCAAAAGGAGAAATATGGTCTTTCATTGTTTTTCGTTGTCTCCTACACCATTGCTATTAATCTTTTTAATTACTAATTACAGATGAATTTGTTCTAATGATGTAAAGTTGAAAAAATAAAAACATTGAGTGTTCACCAAAATTTTCACATATTTAATTATTTTTACTACATTTATAAAATTTTACTTTTATTAGAATTCCTTAAAAAGCCACTTTCTCCTCTAAGGCAGCTAGATAACAAGCCCACAGTTTGCAGTTCCCTATATAATAGCTCCTCTTGGAGAAATACTTCTGGGGTCAATTTCATAACTGTTGTGATTTCTTGGATTAAAAATTACTTCAAGCATTTTTTTTTAAAAAAAAAAAAAAAAAAAAAAACTGGGGACACAGAGGTAAGAGAAAACTGACATTAGTATGTAAATTGACATTTAGCTTGGGTAGAAGTTAATGAGTTTCATCCTGTCAAAGTCTGATATTGCCCACGAGCTTTCTCAGAAGATGCTTCAACAAATGAATATGAACAATTTCTAGAGGAAAACAAAACAAAACAAAACAAAACAAAAACTTCTGGAAGCTCTATTAAAACCTTCAGGCTCTGAGCATTGCTGATCATGAGATCGAGCTTTACTCCAACTGCTGTGATCAGTGGCGCAGAAGACATGAATACATCAGCCCTCTGTTCTTTATACCTGTAAGCAAAACAAAAAGTGGGGCCATTATAGATCTTGCAGAAGCTGACCAAATGGAAGACCTGACTGTCCCTTTGACATGAGTTCAATCGGGTTCATTGCATCTATTTCCAGTGTGTTCAATAGGTGAAAATGTCACACGCCGCAGTCCGTGCTTGAACACCTATGTTCCCTTCACAGAAAGGGAACTGCTATGTGTGAAGGACCAGGTTTTCTCCTATAGCTAGTCTTGGATGACAAATGTTCTATAGCTGTACCTGCTATAAAAATGGTTTCTAACAAACGAATGGGCAAGAGATACAATCTTTATAGTAATATCATTAAAGAGACTGATTGCAGCTCAAGTGCTCCTCAGTCTCTTTAGCAACACTGAAAGAACTATGCAATTCTCAAAGTCCCATTATTCAGCATAGCAGTGCAGTAGAATAGGTCTTGAATGCCCTACAGAGCTGAATGGTCTTGAATGCCCCAGAGAGAAGGCTATTGATGCTTGAACTTTCACTCCCAAGGTTTCTACACTCACTATTATTTGAACTCTTGCAAAAGGCTGATCTCATAAATATTAGATTCTCTGCAATATTAATAAGAGATGCTATGATCTGACAGAACTGTCAGTAGGGGATTGCTAACTGTGCCTTTGAAATAGGTCCCTGAAAATGAAATGACAAAACTCATCAGCTGCCTACATACATTTAATGTGACAAGTAGCCACCTAAGCATGGCCACAAAATACGCATATTTTAACCCCATGAAGAACCAGGAGCAGAGTCATACCTCACAGGAGCATTCCAGAGACATTCAGGGCTGTCACAGATTTATTGAACTAATCCTTAGCAAAGAAGAAAATATCCCAGATACTGGGATAAGTAGCTCCTGTTGAAAGTCTCCAGTTCTGATATATTTTAGGAATGGAGCTTCTAAAGCCCAACTTCCCAAAGAGGAAAAGCTTTGCAGCAGAAAAAGAATGGGAAAGATTCTTTCAAGAGAGGAGCAAGTGTTCGTGACAACCTTCTCGAGGTGAAAAATGCATATGTTGGAATCTCTGATGAGTCCCTTTTGTTCTTCCTTGATGGAGAACAAACGTGTCTCATGCTATTTTTTTTCTAGGTATTGTTCCTTTTAAAGTGACAAATGAATAAATAAAAAACATCTGGGTTGCAGAGTAGCCATCTGGGGAAGCCTTGGAAGTGTATATAGAAGGGCCCCCAGAGAATGCTCAACAGACAGAGCAGAGAAATCTGAAGAGCAAGTGACTGCAGGTGCTCTCCCTGGAGAGAGGGACTCCCACTTATTCATGTGGGCTAGCGAGGAGCCCGTCATTCCCACCTCATCACAGCAGGGATAGGCTAAGAGTCATCCTCGGCTGGTGCTGATAGGGGAGTGCAGGTACACGATGGATGTTCTCCAACAGACTGACTGCAAAACACACAACTTAATGCAGGCACTACATCCCCCTACTAACCAATTATTTGTGCACATAGTTTTACTTTAGACACACGTTAAAGGGTTTTGTACCAGAGCGTTGAACATCAATTCATTATGTGCTTTATTAGACCTGAAGTGCAGTTTCACGGCCAAATTGATTTAATGCTGATCTTGCCTTTTTCTTCCCCATCTGCAAGCTTGCATGCTCTCGTTCTCGGGCTGGCGTCAGCATGGCACATTGGGACCTGCAGCCAAATCACTCAGGAGGAAGATTAAGCTGAATGTTTATTTTTTTATTTTATTTTATTTTACTTTAGGGCCAGATCAGTTTCCTGAACTGGATGATTTCTTGGCTGCACACAAATTTAGTGCTGGGAGAAGGGAGAGAATTAGATTGTGTTGCAGGCGCTCTCTGCACTTCTCAGCACCACCACAGACCTAGATGGCCCAGACCTCTTTGAAAAGTACGTTCATAATGAAAGCCTCTTGAATCTCCCTGACTCTCTGCTTAAGACCCAAGTGACGTGTTAGAACTACACCAAGATTATTACTGTTTCCTTTGCTTCATATCACCATTCTGCAAGCTTCACAACTGAATTAAAATGTAAATTATATATGGGCGAAGAAGGGAGAATGAACTTTAGCATACAGGTGATTAGAACATTTACTTGCATCCATCTTTTAAAAGCCATAGTTTACCTGTTTATTTTTTAAATCATCAATCCAAAAGTATCTTTAAGCATAAACCGAGATGGGTTCTGAATGACCATTCACTATAAAACCAACAGGAATCTCTCAGCCATAACCAGCTACTGGATTGAGATGAAGGTAGGAAAATAATATTTGGAATGTAAACTCTTTGACAGAACTTTCATTCAGCTTGTTAGGTGTACACGTTAATTTAATGCATCAGAGCCATAAGATTAGGTTATATCTTTTTCCCTTGTTTTCAGCCATATGAGGAGGAAACAGGCTTTTAAATTCTTCTCCAATTGCTGTCTGCTTTTCTGGTCTAAATATCTGACTTAAAGGATCCGTTCCCCTCCCAGTAGCACCATAATAATGATTGTGATGGTAATGGGATTATCTAGTGTTAAATTCATTCAAATTGTTCAGTGACTCAAGAACTTCCTTAAGGCTTTTACTTTGACAGCCAGGGAAGTGTTCTTCTTAAAACTAAATATGTTGAAAAAATAATAAATCACATGGCTTTGGGATATAAATAGGGCAGAAATTCCTTTTTGATTCAAACTTATCCCTTCAGTGTTGTGAAGTAGTGAGTCAGTATGTGTATATAAGAATTAAATTAACTGGCAGAAGTGGGTAGTAAAACATCGTACCATTCATTGTCCCAGCTGAATGGCAGATTCAGAAAGGAAATACTGAGGACTGCAAAATGCAATAAGGCTGATACTACCTAGATATACTGAGATCTGAGCTCCTCGCTACAAGGCCCACATCTACTCTCTGTACTGCAACATGCATGATGTTGCCACTAGTCCATGGCCATGTCTTCTGACTGCCACCATAACACACAAAGAGTAAGGAGGGAAGGAAGTCCCTGCCGCTCTGCCCTTCCATATTGATCCACGTCAATGCCAGGTCCTTAAAAAAATCAGCCTGTTACTTTCCTTTTGGCAATGGTCCTCCTTTTGCTTGTGCTGCTCCAGTGTTCCGAGGCTCATTTTAATTTTAACTGGGATCATCCCTTGATCTGTGTTGTAAAACAGTCCCACAAGCAATGTTCCCATGTAGCTCAGGATGAAAGAGAACAATGGGCAGCAGGAGCTGCTTCGTATGAGTTCAGCACAAATCCAGCTTCAGTGTGAAACCATCGATATAAAAGTGCTTTATACCCACTCTGCTTTGACATCGATGGTTAGGGGGTTCAGAATTCCTTCAGTTTTAACCAAAAAAATAAGGAAAGAAATTAACAAATAATAGGCTTTTTCCTCTTTTTTTTCTGCACTTGATATTCTCAATTTTGCAAAGCAGACAAAAAAGCTGTTCTTCTGTTTGTAGATAAAACCGCCCTGTACTGGGCTGGCTCTAGCAAAAGCACCCTATTCTTCTGCCTACTGCATCTACTGCGTCTTCTGGGTCAAAAGATGGTCTGATGACCAACGGACCACCAGCAATGAGACTGTGCTGAGCTGGCACTGGTGAGGCACCTCAGCCCTGGGCTGCCTGCTAGTTTACATGCACAGCCTTAAAAGCAGGACCTGAACCAAATCCTTTACAAGCACATTTACAATTAGTTATAGTCTCCCTGCACTGTTATCCATGCAGAACATAGCCTGAAATACTCTCATTATAGTTTAATCTAAACCAATTGGCTTTATAATTTATTGTTATTTCTGGTTTACAGAAGAGTAACTCTCAAAGTAAAATGAAGCCAATAACAAGCAAGTATCTCTTCCAATGTTGCTTCATGGACTTTTAAACACTTCAACACTTTCATGTTTGGAGAATGCCTGCTTACATTTCAGCAAATCTATTTATTATTAAGTCTATTTATTATAGACTTATATATATTTAATATATATATTATATTATTAAATCTATTTATTATTAAGTCTGACTATAAACTGTGAATTCATTTATGTCAATCAGATTTTTGTGATACACAGACCAGCATTAGAAGATAGCAAATATATATATATATATTAATTTTGGAGTTACAGGTTGATGGGAACAAAGTTGCAGAAACAGAATGAGTCTATATACATGCTGTTTTTACTACTCCTGAGAAAATAAAAAATTAGTATTTTATTAGAAGCTAAAAGTTACCCTCATTTAGTTTAGTTGTGCCTAAGAGTCTCCGGATCATTGCCAATATGTGCTAAAATGTTAAAAGGAAGAAAATACTGTAAAATGCCACTAGAAGGTAGTGCAGTCTAAGACTGGATAAAAGGACTCTTGGGCTCAATTCCATCCTCTAGGAATTTGCTGGGGATGATTTGCTTCATTTATGTGCAGACAGCTGTCATGAAGCATATACATGTTTTACATTCCCACATAAATGAAAAAGCGTGTGAAATGATGCACCAGCCCACTGCACTGTATGTGGAGGGCAACACCTAGCTGGGGGATTGACAGCCTGAGCTTCTGCTCCCCCTGCCCAAGTACAAGCATCACACCAAGCTAACCCAGCACATCCATGGGTACATCAACAGTCATTTGGAGGTCATGAAATTAGCCAATGAGCATGCAACCAAGAGGAATATAATAGCGTGAAGAAAAGGAAGGAAATCTTTAGGATGAATTTCAGGAAAACTGTCTAAGGTCCACATTACTGTGAAACAGACTCCAGGAGAAAATACCAGGTAACCTCCATCAAGACTTAATTAAGAGGACAAAACAACAGATTAAAAAACAAATAATAAATCTTTCATGCAGAAGGGAATAACTTTATGCAGAAGGGAATAACTAATTAGATTAAATTTATTCTTCCCACTGTAATTTGGCAGAGCCTAAGGAGGCCGGTATCCCCAGCTGTGAGGCACTTCTCCCTGTGCCTGTTTGGGAGGTACTCATAAGGAGGGTTAAGCCTAGAATATATATATGTAAGTTTCTGGGAGCAACCAAGGTGGCAGTGGGTAAAATGCTGCTGCTTCTGCTGAAGCCTGAAGAGGGGAAGGTGCTCGTTGTTCCCAGGCACCTGCAGTGAGCAACCCTGGCCCGTGGCATGGAGGCAGCCTGCCGGGACAATGAGCATCAGCAGGGTCACCTGCAAACCCCAGGCTGGGGAAGGGAGGAAGGAGAAGGAAGCACGTCTTCAATTTATAAAGCTCAATTGCATGTCTCTAGGCACATATGCATATTCATAAGGACTCTTTAAAAGATGATCTGATAATGCAGGTAGTTCTAAACAGCACTAATCCATAACAGATACGCGTCAAGTAATGCCAGATAAACAGAGAAAACCAAGCAGCCTCTTCCTCCCTAGCAGATGTCCTTGAAATTCCCTCAACTGCTTAAACCCCATTCTAACAGTTTACCTTATCAACCCTGTCTCACAGAGCAAGGAAATGCATTTTTCAAAGATTACTGACATGCCATAGAATAGAAATCTAAGGGGATACTGTCAAATTCATATGGTTAGAAATAAATAGGGTAATCTTTATAGTGCTGTAGTCACTAAAACAGATGTGATACTTTTATCTGTGGCCACAAATATATACAGTTTATCAGTGCAATTACAGAAAGGGAGATTATATTTATCTTTGCTTTCCTGTGGATTAGAAAAGAAGGAAATTATTTGTCTTCCAGTAGACTTGAGTGGAAATTGAAGACCTACCTGTTGTGATAAATAAACTGTATTTTTTAATTCTGAATTATCAAGAAGAATGGTATTCAAACAGCTATAAATTATATGATTAAACTATGCTAATAAAACACATTTGAAAACAAATTCATATTTAGTTATTATTTTCTTTAATTAAGACAATATAAATGAACACATTTCTAGTGCTTACTAAAGCATACAGCCATTGCCTTCTCCAATATTCTGCTAACACTATATACTTCAGCGAATGGCTTACAGCTGTGTGCCAGGGAAAGCAAGGAGACGTGTCCCTTACCAACAAAACAGCTGCAGTCAGCCAGTAACAACTTTGATATTGGAGGCTTGTTTTAGCCTCTGTCTTGAGAGCATTTCTCATTTCAGCAGAACCATTAGTCATCATAACCTAGCCACCTCCGTAGCCAAACAGGCTACCGAACATTTGCTTCTTTGGAGCTCAGCACAAAACTTGCTGATAGCAGTTAGGGAAGATGTTCCACTTCCAGTTCCCCACACATCAGAACAGTTGCTGCTAATCACTACTTCTCTGAGTAGGTTGATCATCTTCTGCTAGAACACTTGCTGCTTTCTGGTGGCCAATATATCCATCACCATACCACATCTACCCTTCTTGTTTAGAATATTCTGCTGGTGCACATTTCCAAAGATTAAGTTATCTGCATTTCTTCCCCTCTTCCAAGTGGAAGTATGTGGATAAAACTCAGAAGGGAGGAACTAAACGCTGAGATTCATCTTCTGATAATAATAGTATGATTGAAGAGAAAGCTCAGTGAAATGAAAAAGAAAAATATATATATATCCTTTGTAAGTGATGATGGACTAATAATCTTCCTGTGCTTATACAGAGAGGCAACATATAGAGCTGCCATAGCAATCCCAAACCACAACTGTATGAATAGTTAAGAGCACAAAGTGAGGAAGGAAATGGTATTGCCAAGTGACCTTCCTCCTTAGACTTACCCCACAGTGGGCACTAAGATGACACAGAAAGATCCAGGCTCTTGACTTGATTCCATGAAATATGAATGGCAATTTTCCGACGAAGTTTGCTCACCAGCTCTTCCAAATGTGTGCTTATTCAAGTAACTTAAAGCCATTACAGTGTGCTTAAACCCAGAAAAACTACCACTGAGTTTTTTACAACTGACTTCACCGGAAAAAAAATTAAGAAACCTGTTAAGAAAACCATGTGAAAGAAAAATTCTCCCAAGAACTTCCAGGAGAAATAGTGACAAATACCAAGTGTCTACACTGGAAATACTTCAGCAGGGATGCTGATGTTGGAAATCTCAGTATCTGCATGACATGCTCTTTTCTGCCACTCTAAGGTAAACAAAATAGTCAGACTGTTTGGTCACTTTCTTAAGTTTCCAGGCATCTGCTTTTATATGAGTTATAAAGGCACTGCCCATATGCTTTCAGATGTCCTTTCAAAACTTTAATAATAGAAGTGACATTTTAATTTATGGCATGATTTTATGAAGCATGTTATTCCAACAGATTTTAAAAGTGCTTTAAATAGCTTTTATTAAAGAACTTTTAGCCTCTTAAAAAGCTTTAAGAGTCACAAGCACCTCTGAGTAAATATTTTTCACTTTCATCTGCTTGCATTAGAAGAGTCATGTAAAGCTCAGTTAGTTTGGTGTGGCAACCTGCAAAACCTCAGCACACAAATAATGCATTTGTTTACCATTTTTGTTTCTTTAGCCAGTCGTTCCAGTGGCTTTGCTGCTATTATGTGTATTGTAGGTTTTGTTGCCAATGCATTTAGGAGTCAGGTTGCAAAGACAAATGCTGTCTGTGAGGAACTTGATATATTAAGGAGATATGTTTTCCTCAGTAAACTGTTCATTTAAGAAGTTCTTGAAGCTGGAGTTACCCAGGAATTCTGAACTCAGTCCCAGAGACTCCCTTCAGGATTTTCTGGCAACAACCTTCTTAAACAAACCTGAAACTCATGAGTATGCACACAGAGTTTCCTGGGGTCTGGACTCCTTTTTGATGCCCAAGATTAGACAGTTTGGGACAAAACTTAAAAAAAAAAAAAAAAATCACCAAATTTCAAGGCATTCTGGTTTCCACTGATTTATAACAATTAAGTGACCAGATTTTCAAGTAACTTTGCAAGGTCAAATGGTCTCAAGTTGATAATGGAATTTGGTTCTAAGTTTATCAGCTTAACTGCATAGGTTATTAGAACAGGCCTCTGCAGAGGGAGCAGTGTCTATAGCACTGGGAAAATTGTAAAAATTTGTAAATTGGGACTTTTATGACAGCTACTCACTGGTAAGGATTCAGAGTTTCATGTGTCATACATCATGGATCAGGCTTTCTAGAGAGGCTTTTAAGCTAGGCAATGTGAAATTTGAATAAAAACATGTCATGCACTACTGATTTAGGAAATTCTTATACTATGGTTCTACTATATCAGATCAGTGTGACTCAGGTCTATTGAGAAACTCATAATCTAGCTAATGGGACAAGTGGATATATGCAGAAAGATTGTTACGCTACCCTGGAAGGTTTTTTTGTAAGGGTAGCAGCACAGATTCATGCTTTTAATTGCATTACTTTTAAGTGTCACAAGTTGATGTTATTGAAGAAGTTTGCTCCTACACCAGTACATCAGTCATTTCCTGGATATTCAAGACTCGTTTGCCCTTTGGGTACACTTGAGGGAAATATGACTGATGGCAATAAAACCAGTTGCAGAAATGTGTTATTGTCAGCAGACAATAACAGAGTTGCCTATCACCCCCAGGCATTTCCCCTATATATCAAGACACTTGCTATCAGTCACTGACTGCTCTAGGGGAGCCTAAATACTTTCTGTATTCCTGGTGGGAGATGTCCTGCCATGCCAAGAAAACTCACTTTGACATGCACGCTAACAGGCCTTGTTTTACACACTAACAGAACAGAGGAGGTCAGAAGGAACCTCTGGAGATGATCCAGGGCAACCCCCCACTCAAAGCAGGGTTGAACAGAGCAGGTTGTTTGGGACATTGTCCAGTGTCTGACAGGAGTCACAACAGCAGCTCATTGTTTCTCCACAGAGTCTCTAGCTGGACATCTTTATGGTGAGACTGCTTCATAACATCCCAGTGCTGGTCCAGCACTGGGTTATGCCTCTGCAGAAGTCCCCTACAGGGACTAAGTGAGAAGGAAGCCCTAAATATACTTGGAGGTAGAGAACAAGAGAAGATAATAAAGCAACCGCAAGTGAGACATTTCAGTGGCCTGTCCTGAAAATATGCACTGGAAGATGCCCAGTGGGATCACCTCACAAGAATGCATTTTATTGCTCTGATCAACGGAGGGCTAATCATGACTCTGTAAAACCTTTTTCCCCTCTACAGGAATGATGTGCTGTTCAGGCAGGGGTATCCACACATCATTGGTTTTATATTCCTCATTCGAGCTGACTACATCAATTCCCGCTGAACAAATCTCCAGCATGTCTCTCACTCTTCCTCTGTCCTCATACTGAAAGATTTTATTTGGTTTCTTATTGTCATGTCTAATTTCATGCTTTCAAGTTTGTTTTGTCTTAATTGCCAGGGATTTCTGTGTAAATAGCTTCATTGTAACCTTCAGTTTGGGATGTGCAGTTTTAAAAGTAATTTTTGCTTTGTCAAAGTTAAATGTTGTATCAAACCTGCTATAGAATATATGCTTTAAGAGGGTAGAAGACTTGGTACTGCACAAGTTGCTACATACCCACACAAGACAAAACTCAGCAATGATAATAAAAACATTTAAAAATTAAAATGCATGTGACAGAGGAAGCATAAAATAGTAATTTTCATAAAGAAGGCCTGAAAAATTATACAAAGCCAGTTTATATACATATGATCCATTCTAATTTGACAGAGCTTTCATATACCCATTCAAAAAAAAAAAATCTTTTATGAAAAAAGTGTCCTGTGGTAAACTTTCATGTTTTTGGACCAAATTACAAGCTGCTGTAGGTGAAAAAAGCTCCTTTAACTTCTATGCCTGAAGTATGAATTCAATGGAGACATTAATGTATGTTATTTGTAGAGCTAGAGACCACCCATTAGCCAGAATACAGCAGGAGAAACGCAGGGGATTGCACAGAGTGCTGCAGGCTCTGAAAAGCGTTAATTACACTGTGATGTCCAGAGCAGGTCAGATCAAAGCCCCACTTAGCTTCGGATTCTGCCTCCAGCTGGGAATGCCAAGACTGCAAAAACAAGGCACATGTATCACGATACTTTTCCCAGCTTTCAGTGACCTGCAGCTCAGGAAGTTCCTAAGTCAGAAGTGATAGCTTTGGTTTTGACAGCCTGAGATGGATGTTTCTTCCATATTTTTTTTCCTCATTCACTGATAACACTTACATTTCCAAGGTAACTTCTAGCCAGTACTCAAAGTTACTTTGAATATTACATGAACCATGGCTACTCTTACATACAGGTTTGTAAATGGGGGCACAACCAAGGTGAAAGATTACATTTTGGAACTATGATCACCTGGAACTCATACTGGTTGCAAATAGATGTAAAACAAAACAAAAATTTTATGATCAGTATGAATGAGGTGAGCAGAATTCAGATTTCAGCCTCCATCACACCAAGCTGATAGAGCATTAGATACTCCTTCAAGTAACCAGCTAAATATAACTAAACTTGTTCATGAAAAATAACTTATTCCACGTATTTTTCAACTAATGGATGTCATTTAAAACCAAATTTAATCCCTGTCGGAGAGAGGTTATTGGATCCTCAGTGGATGTTGCCTATTATAGGAATGAAGAATCATACCCTTTTGCTAAAAAGGAGTTCTGCAGTGCACCTCTGGTCTTCTTGAATATCTTTCCCACTGGTATTTAATCATATCTGAGCACACTTGAAATTAATATGCCTTGTTTATGATTAAAGTACTTTTTCAAATGGCAGCCTTTGTAAGCAATATATTAATATTAATTTCTAAACTTACTTCTAGATCAGTTAAGCTGCACCAACAAATTTGACACTAATGGTAGCAGAGCAATGAAATACATGTGTTGAATATTTTATAATGTTGATATAATATCTGGAAATTAACAAAAATTAGTTAAATTGTGGCTGGGTACAGAAGTAAGCCATATCCTATATATTTTGACGCATTTTCCACTAATTAGAGCAGAGGGTATGCTTAGTTAGGCATATAATTAAGCAATAATACCCTAGTGATTCAGTAAGCACTACTGATGGTTTGCTAATTAATGACTTCATGAATTCTAATAGTAATTTTCTTATCACTTCAATCATAAAGTTATTGATCTTATAACAATATTAATGTACTTGAAGAGGTAACCATTACCAATTGCACCCGTATAAACTTACTTGAAAAATAAACTAATCGTTGTATTTTAATAAGGAAAAAATAGTGGGTTTTGTTTGTTTTGTTTGTTTGTTTGTTTGTTGATATAGCATTTTCAACCATGCACAGCAGTACATACTTTTATCAATATATTTAGGTTAGTGAAAAGTGGCATGAAGGCAGACAATTGCAAAAGAAGAAAGAAAACATACTAAACTAAATTAATTCTTGTTGGATAGGGCTATCACACTCAAAGAGTATACAGATTTTAGAGGCCCATTACATCTACCAGATTCTCACCTTAGCAACAAAAAAGATGATATACTTTGCAGGACTCAGTCAGGTGAGTATGGATGTTTACTCCTCTCTGGAACTAAACTATCTTTCAGATACTATGCAGAACTGAATTTCTTGGCAGTTGTCGGTAAGATAAGTATTTATAAAAGCTGTCCAAGATCATATAAAAATAGGAATAGTCAGTTAATCTCTCAGTGCTAACACAGATCCCAACCCCTCCTGTACCTCAAAACAGTGGGCAGTGAGCATTACAAGTTTTCCCAACAACAAGATCAAAATTAACACTGACAGTACAATTCCCTTTACAATTACTCCAGTAGCAGAAATAAATACAGGTCAGACTTCTCTCAGGATGAGATTCATGCACTTAATTTTGAACAATAATTTAGTTTTGGTTAATGAAGCCTGTAATTTTTAAATAGCACCCTTCTCCACTACATTAAGTGGTGCAAAAAGTTTAATGCATGATTAATTTTTAAAAGTTATAATGGTTCCAGAATATTTCATCATTGAATGATTCATTGGACAATGCCAGATTTAAATATCTGGCAAAGATTTCTTCTTATAAAGAATTGCACTCTACTGAACCCTGAACATAGCAGGCCAAAGATGACCATTATTTTTTTTCTTCAGTTTCAGAGGGATTTGTCATTAAATATTAATCTCTACCCCAAAGCAACTGGAGCACATGGCCTTAAGCAGTGAAGCAAAATAGGTGATCTTTGTGATTTTTTTCGAGACCTGGGCAGTCTCCAAGCATTGATAGGAAAATAAGGAAAGTCTCTGTTATCCTCTCTTGCCAGCCTTGGTAATGAAAACCACATTTTGTCCAACACAGAATTACCTCCCCAGTGTCTTTGTCACAATACACAGCTGCAGAGTTCTCAGATGAGCGATGCAGTGAGCAAGGGCAGCACGTAAACAGGGGATTATGAAACCTATAAACCCTTTGTTCCCTTCTGCCAGGGCAACCCCAGGGAACCCCTCCACGCCTCCAAGAGAGCAATTGCTTCCTACTGCTGCCGTTTAATTTGAAATCTTCCGATTTGCATTCTGTCTAAGCAGCTCAGAGCAGGCCTTTATCTTTCCACCCACGCAGCCTCAATCCATCTCATGTACTTCCACCTAGGGAATTCTAACAACTCTCTTATCAGTTTTTGAATCAAAGGAATCTCTTAAAATCCCAAATGGATAAGCCATTTATTCCCCCAAGACAAGCCAAATAATTTGGGGTTGGGGGATTTGGCATTTTTATTTTTTCCAGGGCATGATGGCTTCCTTTTGGGGCTTTCCCACCAAGCATTTCTCCACATTTTAAATTAACTCCATCCTATCCCTGGGCTGCACAACTTGGTGCTACCAATCATTGCATGAAAGAATAGAAACATTTTTTAAATGTTGCTCCTGAGAAAGCAAATATGCTGATTTTTTCCAGGGCTGTTGAAGGAATTGTTCTTTATGTATAGGAGTAGGAGGCCATGTTTCTAGTGGAATGTTTGTACCCCTAACAATTTCTCTTCCTTGGAGAAACAAAGCCAAATGTTGGACCAGAAGAAAATAATGCCTGCTTCTTGAAGAGCCACACTTAAGCATGCAAGGCTGAATTGCTCCTAGCGGAGGAGGCAGCAGAGAATATACTGTCCTGTACCGCATTCACTGCATTGCTTCAGGTATGTGGCTAGGTAAACAGAGCCAGTTTCTGTCTTTGGATTCCCAATAGGCAGCAGAATTTCTCTTGCATGCTTAAGAGAAAGATAAACCACCCATGCAAAGTGTCTGAAACTGCTGGAGCTGTAAGTGTGGTGATGATGCCCAGTTCATAAAGGCCGTAGGTGAACTGAGCCATGAAGAGGAATTCCCTCATCTGTGTTTGAAAGATCACCTTATGTTCTGAAACAAAAGACTAGTTTTCTCTTAATATGCATAAGGGGGTAATGGTATAAATTTCATACATCCAGAGAGATATGTAATTCAGAAGGCCATTTCATAACCATATCAAAGACCAGCTACAGCTAGCAACATGCATAATGATGAAGAAAATGCCATGGTAAAGGTAGTGAGCTGAATTGCAAAGCACTATATTTCCTGCATTGAGTGGAAAGAGGCAGGCTAAAAATTAAAAGGGAATTCAGCTGCTATGGTCCATTTATTCCTTCATCTTTCTGAGACTGCAAACTAGCTGGCTGCGTGCAGCACCAGCCCACTTTGTCACAGGACACAAACAAATAAGAGCCAGCACAGTCCTAGCCGAGGAACTGACCAGCAACTAAAAGATTAAATGCTTCCCAGCTTGGTACCAGCTGTGTAAATAACCCACTCCTTCACGTAATTGTTTAAGAGGCAGTTTAAAGATCTTTTGGGTAATTGCTGTACTTGGTTCCAGAATCAACACAGCCTGTTGCTAATGAATTCCTTGTATTAGGAGTTAGATCCTGTGCGGTTTAGCTTGCTGTAAAAGATAAATTATATCTCGTGTAAAGATCGCAGAGAGAAACTGTTAGGTGGCCATATGTTGAGCTTCAGACCGTGCAAACTCCGGCAATGTTGCTACGAATTTTAGATTGGTTAAACTATCCGAAGAGAGGAGCATCATGAAATGATGTTTTCTTTCTTCTCCCTAAATCCAAATGGTAACAAACAACAAAAGTTGTTGCAGGAAATCGTAAAAAGCTGACAGTTTCAGCCAAATTAAGGGGAACATTTAACTATAGCCAAGGACAGTTAATTCTAAGGCCACATCGAAAAATCAGAAAAAGCTGCAACAAAAGTAGCCATAATTATTTTAAAAGTGCCTCATTAATGTAGTGTTAAGCAGTAGAATATCGTAAGGAGGGGAGGGCACAAGAATTAATAGTTTTATTGTAAAAATAAATCGTTCTGTCGTCTTTTTTGTATTTCTATCTAAGGCTTCCACTAGTAATTGAACTAGCTAAATGTATCCTTTGTTAGAGGAAAATGTGGCAAGTCCGTTAGCTCCCTTTTTATCTGACAGCTTAACAGAGTAAAGCTTGTATTATAAAAATGAACACTGCAAAGGAAAATTAAGTCAGAAGAGTTTATTAAGGATCACACCATGTTACTTTTTAAGGTAAGTCCTTTTTAAAGGAGTTCAATCAATGCTACTGTTTCTCTGGGTTTTAATAGAATCCATATCTTTTTGTATCACAAAAATGTGATAATGGTATTTCTCATACAGAGAACATTAAATTTATTACTGATATAAAATTAAATCGATAAATTATGATGTGCCTCTTTTGTAGCACCTCTGATTTTGTAATGACTGGCATAAGAAAAAAGGCAATAGATACTACACTCTTCCTCAGCGATCTTTTTTGTGTGTTATAGACACTGGATGTTACAATACTTTACTGTAAGCCTTTGTAAAGATGAACAAATGCATGGTAAGTGTTAGTTATTTTTCTATACTGACGCTGATTGGCACCGTACTTTGATGATGTTGTAAGGAGGATGACAATGCAGTTGGTTCTGGGCACACAGGAGACTACACAAGTCTAGTGAAATTCATTCACAGAAATAAATACCAACATAAACCACATGGTCTGGCTGGAAAATTCAATTGTGCCTGGCCTATCATTACACACATCTGTCCAAAATAAACCTGTTTCACTCAAACACTGATCACTGAAGTCAAGCACTCAAGAATTTTCCGACCTGTTATTAAAAAAAAAAAAAAAAAAAAAAAAGATGCTTTCTTTGTGGTCATTCTCCCCTTTTCAGGGGTATGACTGACATAGGAGAAAGTTGCAGTGATTCTCATTGTACCAATGTCAACAGATAAAGAGCTGCAAGTTGTAAATACCTGCGCCTAATACATGAGGCAAAACAATTTGCCTTCTCCACTCAAAGACATATCATAAACATGTATAGAAAAGAGATACCAGCCCTGAATCAGAAGATCTGCAGGTGCTAAAAGCTCTTTGTAGATCCAAATTAAATTCACCCACACCGGTGAGAGATAAGCATCTTCAGTTGCAATGGGAGTTTTCTTTATAAAACCTATAATAGGGCTATAGAGAAGAGGACCCCCCTTTCCTGGCACAAGGGTATGTTGATGACCATTGGTTTCTTTCTGAAATTCAGCAAAAAAGCAAGCCTAGCAGCAATATACAAAGATTTAAAGCCAAATGAGCATCCATTTTATTATTGATTCAATTTGCATTTTAAATAAAGTACGTCCTCTCTGCAAAGATACCAAAGGCCTATTCTCACTTCTAAACCTAATTTTCATTAATTTCCTGAATACGATGCTAAATATTTTTAGCCTGATACTAAATCATTTGACATAAGTTGGTTTTAATTGAACCATCTTTACCTGCACCAGGACTAATGCTAAGTCTGTGTTCTTCAAGCCTGTCACAAATCCAGTCAAAGGCATTGACAGTGTTTTCAGTTGTTTGACATTTATCTTAGATGTAATCTAGTAGGGCTAACAGGCTCCACAAATGCATTTAGATCTTCCTTCAGTCCAACTGGGCACAACAAGTAAAAGCAATACACCAGAACAAATTCCAAAAGAGCTCTCAGGGAAAAAAGTCTTCCTTATGCCATGTAATTAACAGTTTTCTTAGGCCAACAGCTAATAAAACCCCTCCACATGTGCTTTACTTCAAGTGAGCATGGATTGCTAATGGAGTCAATGGAATTACTTAGAGCCTAAAATACTGGTGCATGCTGAAGCAGTCTCCTAAATCAAGGCTTTCATGAGTTAGAAGTCAAATTGAAGAGGGAGATTTTAGAGAGGTATATTTTTGTTTCCTCTTTTATGTAATGGAAAGTCCTTATGTCATCTAATTCAGCACTTCTTCCAAGAAGCAAGAGTTATTTATATGCTGTATTAAGAGCATTTTCCTCATTGGCTTTTGAATTTGTCATCTTCAATTTGGCTCAAAGTCTCCTGACTCTGCATTTGGACAAAGGTGTATCCTATAGTAAATAAGGTATCTACCATTGTTCCTGATTATTTCCCTGCTTTCTAGAATGTTTCCAGTCTTTTCAACATTCTTCAATCTGTGTCACCATATGCCTGCAAGCATTAATTGAAATGACATGAAATTACTGAAACAAAATTGAGCCAGAACACAGGAAATAGCACTTTTTTTCTGTGTAAAGCATGGGGTATTTTCTTCATATCCACTAATACAAAACATGATTCTGTCCATCTTATCAGAAAAACAGCAGCCCCTGAAGCAAATGTCCTATAACATATCCCTGTGGTGTTGGGTAAGTTCTGACTTTGAGGAGGAAATATTTTCTTAATGATTTGGAGAACAGGAGGGAGATCAGTCCTGCTTGACATACAGAATCTAACTCTTCTCTTAAATGGGAACAAGAAACATTTTCAGGTAACCATCCACAATTACCTTCCTATGTCGCATGGTTTATAAGCAGAGCAGATGTAACAAGACTCCTCTTTAAGGCAGCCCATCTACCAACTGATGTGAGTTATATCTTGCACGTTCACTGTTACTACTTCTAAATGTACATTGATAAGGTCTTCCCCATCCTGCCACAAGAAAAGTCACTGGCCACATCCTCCATCACAGCAGAAATGTGATAACTGCTGCCGCATCACACACACAATGGCTGGTCCTGTCCCCAAACAGCACAGCTGCACTCTGGCAAGTGATTCTAGGCAAGCAAAAGGCACTTGGATCACTGTTGGTACAAATCAATGTCACTGATAAATTATCCATCACAATTGCACACTATGGAAACTGAAAGAGATGGTTGAAGTGTGCTTACCAAATCAGATGTTTCCAGTATGCTTGGATTGAACTATCCCATGCAACTTCCAATAATTTTGTCTCGGCACAACTTGCAGTTCTGGAAAGTGTTTATTCTTCCACAGAAGAATGTTAAAAGAGATTTTTCCATCTCCTTGTTAGAAATGTGGGACTGATCCTCATGAAATCCAGTTTCTATTCTAAAGTTATGAGAAATCTGTCAGGAGCCTTTCTCCCAGCATGTGCTGTAAGCTTTGGGTTATTCTCTCTGCCTCACATTTGTAGATAACCCCTTTCAACTAATCAAGACCACAATGACCCCTTCCACTTTCAATTTGCTACATAACTTCACACGTTTCTAACTTTTCTTTTTCAGCTCACCTTGTTTCACCATTTCATCTTCAACACTTGTGAAAGACGAAGGTAAAATCAAAGTGAGGAAGAAGAAGAGAACACCAGTGTCACTGTTCAGGAGTTTAGCCCTGCCAGGTACCAACCACTCAGGATCTGCTCCACATCTTGCAGAGGCATAGCTCTGCGTTCTTTGACTTCACCCATACGTTGTTATTTTTAGACTTGTTACAGACTGTCTGCTGCAGTGTCACGATGATGCAGTCTCTGAAGGCTCTCTCGTCTCTTCCTACCCTAACACAATAGCACTATCAAGAAAAGAATCATTTTTAATCATCCTTTGATTCTAAGCTGTCTTTTCCATTGCTAACAATGTTTCTTATTTCTCTGACTAGAGCAAAAGAAAATTATATATATACACACATATCAACAACCACAGAGACAACTGCTTTCACAGACAATCATTCATGTTCCTATTCATCACTGACAAGAATTTTAACTTGGTTATCTCAAGTTTTATTGAAATACTAAATTACAACTGCAATGACTTCATTGATTTTCAAGGTGTATTTTTTTTTCCCTGAAGAGATGCTTTGCTTTCAACAAACTACAAAAATCCATGTATTTCATAACCAAATCTAATGATTAATATGTTCCTTGCAATTGGAGCTCTGTAGTTTACTCCATGCCATTTGAATAGTGATTAACATAATAATTAGATTTTTCATAAAGCTTTATCCCAAAAGAACTGCAGATATTCAAGGGAATATAAACTATTCAATTCTCTCTTAAACAAAGGACAAAACTTGCAAGTAGCTGTATTTGGCCAGCTGATTTAATTGGACAAATTAAAAAGCTTACAGTTACACAACTTTTTTTTTAAACATCCCTTCCTCAGACAAGTTCCTGGGTACATAAGACTCATTTTTCCCACTTTGTCATTTGATCTGTTAAAAGATTTTACCTCTGCCTAACACTTTTTTTCTTCCTGTATTCTTAAACAAACAAGATGTCTATAATACCATCTCCAAATAAAAGCCTAAACTAACAACTAGACTCCAAAGTCTTCAAAGTGGATTTTCTACATCTCTATTTCATGTGATCACTCTGTCTTTAGAAAGACTTCTAAAAAATGTGTGATGATGTAAGGAATTGTAGAGAAACTATTAACAGCATAAAGCCAGATCGCAGAGGAGCAACATGACTGCTAGTCTGCACAGCTCTTGAAAGGGAGAGGTTTACTCAGTTCTATGAAGAGTTCTGGAAATCCAGGATTTCAGAGAGATTACTGAAATCCTCCCAAGACAGATTTTAGGGGATAAGGGCAGACAGCCTCCCCAGAGCCTCATCATTTTCAGTGATGTAATCCTCACAGAGGATTTGGAACTGTACTCATCTTCATTGTTTGATAGACAGGGTGAAAGTTAAACACCTAAAACAAAAATATTGGGGAAAAAAGGTCTTGTGCATATATTGACATTGCAGCTTTAAAGACACGAGAAGTGAGAAGGCTGCCATGTTGATCTAACTATTCATAAACAACTATTCAATAGCTACTATAACAATGCAGACATCTGCAATTAATTTATGTTTCAAGAGTCAAAGAAACAAAAATGATATCCTTGGAATAAAATACACAGGAAATCCTTGTATTGCAAGTAGAAAAACAACCTAAGCTCATGCTTTATGGAGCAAATGAACTAGAACAACAGCTCTATTTGGGAATAGGAAGTTTAGTGCCTTATTGTTATATTTTTGCAATACTTTAAGTGGCAAATTTTAGCCATCGCTGTTGATGCCACAGTCAATCAATATTCTTCATGACACAGTATGGACTGAAAAATTAAACATAATTCTAATAAAATTGGTGTTGTCCCATTGAGGTCAAGAGCAAAGCCCTCCAAGGTCTACTTCCATTTCTTATCCTAACATGGAACACTGGAAAAAAGCTAAGAGTACACTGAAGAAACATGGCTGATACAAGTGGAAACACAGGAAGGAGATTAAGTATTAAAAAAAAAAAAAAAACTATGAAAACTATGATTCATCATATAGCAAACCAGCAAACCATGTCAAATATAAAGCTCAGTGGATTAGATGCAGAGGAAACTACACCAGTGAAAGAAATACAAGAGCATAAAAAGGCATCAAATCAGATGCAAAGCTCAGCTGAACAACAGCTGAAAATATTGAAAGAATGTAGAGCTATTTAGTGGTTTTCCAATCGCATCACTCCCCCTCTCTCCAGCCTGCTGTAAGCACTCAGTTTCATTATCATCATTACCATTACTCATTATCACAGAGGTGCTGAAAGATTGTAAGCACTTCAGGAAATAAAAAAATATCAGGGACCTGAAGGAACTGATTCATGTGCAATAAAGTAATGTTGATAGGAAGAAGGCTGTTAATGATTGAAAACAAACACCAAAGAGAATAAATCATTATTTATTTACTATGATGCACAAAACAACATGAACAAGTTAATGTACAGAAAGCCTACAGAGAACCTCCACCACCTGCACTATGTCTAATCCCCTTAAGAATCTGTAGAAAATATTATCTGGGATACCTGAAAAGCAGACTAGGGGACTGGCATGAAGAACTGCAGGATGCAGCCAGAGCAGAAACCACACTAGGCATTTAAATAAATAAATAATTTTTTAAAAAAAAAGAAAAGAAAAGATTTTAATTTTTTCCAGGTTTCTTTCTTATATTCCTCTTTTCTCAATTTTCCTCTAATGTGGCATTAACTCTTTTTCTTTTGAGATTTAATAAAATACTAGTTTAATGAAGACCCCATTTAATTATCAATTCCTACATCTCTTAATCTGTGCAACCATAGAATTTTTTTTGCCTAACAGTGTCTATAAAATGATGACTAGTTGCTGTTTGATTGATTGATTTCTGCTTCTGCTGGAGCTCTAAATCAAATATTTACAAAAAAAAAAAAAAAAAAAAAAATGTGTCTGAAGTTATACCAACAGCAGTTTGGTATTCCTATACCCTAACAAATTAGAAAAGAGTTGCAGAAAGATGTTTTGTAGAACAGTTTCTAGCTCTATCCCTTTTCATTTTTTTTATAAAGTTGGCTTAATCTCTCACTCACAAATTAATGTCTCTGCATTATAAATTAACAACTAATAAAATAAAATAAAAATTTAAATTACTAGAAGATATTGGCTTTACTTCTTTCCAGCAGAAGGTTTGTTTTCATTTACCTGAAGGTCTCTTCAACATGTTTTTCACGTTAGCCATAGAAGTGTCTTCTGGTACATTAGTTACAGTAAATTTACCTGGGCTCATTATTCAACCAGAATTTTGGTAACGACCCATCTCTGTATAGTTAGACATGCCTTCACGCTAGAAGACCCTACAAGAAGTTTCTTGGGTTCCTTTCAGCTTTCTCTTGCAACTCTAGTGCAGGGTAGTCCATGCTCCATATAGCATACCTATCAACAGCACCAAGGAGATGCAGTAAATGCCATGTTGCCTAAATGAGAGGCAGCTGGACGTACTAGCTTGGGCTTGCCATCAAGTGCATCACTGCTTATTACCCAGCTGCCGTTCTCCAGAGAGCAGAGACATTGCAACGGGCAATCCGTTCCATTAGCAAAACACTGAGGCAGGGAGCATTAAGGGGAGATCCCCAAAAGTCAGACAGGAGTGCATGAGATGCTTGCCTGCCTCAACCACTCCCACCATCAGCAAACCGCAGCAAGCAGGCAGAGGGGGCTGCACCAGCCAGCAGCCCTACACCAAATGTGCAACCAGGGGCTGCCACATGTCCCCAGGGAGCACAGTGCCACTTGCCCTTCCCAAGTGGGTGGCCAAGCACTGAGCTTCACTGTCCCCTTGATGCTGCGGGAGGGGGCTGCTGGCACACCTCACTCAGTGATCTGCACCAGGCTTCATGACAGCTTGACCCTGAACACAGGGCAAAAGGGCTGTCGGCAGCTCTCCTGGAAAAAAAAATACCACCTTCTTGGAGGTGAATGTGGCATTTTCTATTATCTGCAGCTATAGGCTATTTGGAAAGTGTACAAAGCACTGACTGATGTTTTCGTACTGGTTCCTCTTCACTGCTTTGCAAAATCAGACAGATGGTATTTAAATTGATTTTTTTTTAAATATAAATAAAAGAGACTCAGTCATTTTCTTGTTGCTGTTCAGTGTTTATGTTTTAAAAAGATTAGGATTTTAGGTTCGATGTAGTTTGCACTTGAAATGGAATCTTATTTCTATATATGATTAAGTTATTAAATAACTTTTCCACAGCACCCAGATATCTTTGCTTTGTTCTAAAACACTCCCAACTCTGTTTTCTACAAAAATTAGCTCAACCTCCTGCCCTGCCATCTATTGTCCTTACATTTTCTTTAAAAATTGAATTTGGTGTTAATGCCAAAAAGAATTTGCTTTGTATCTCATCTCATTAATAATTAAAAAAAAAAAAAAAAAAAAAAAAAAAAAAAACTAGCTTCAATGAGCTGGCAAAGCTGATGCTGTAGTAATTTCTAGCAGCCAAGACTTGTCAGCTCCCACTTCAGAGCCATCAGCTGTGACGAAGCATGTGATTTCGGTTAATTCTCTGTTATGCCTGGGACTTGTGACTAGCAATAGCTGTCATTCAAACACTACAGATAAGGGGCAGGGATTCGCCCAATGAAGCTTCAGGACACATCTGTCTCTCCTGCCTTTTGCTTGTTGTTTTGTGGTGTTCTGCAGTTGTGATTCATCCATGAATCCTTGAGGAAGAATTAGCAGAGGAAAAAGAGAATGCATGAAGACAGGAGAGAACAGCTGGACTACAGCTTGCTTTCATAGCACAGAGGGTAAATGAGAAACCTTCTTCCCTACAGGCTCCAGTGGGAAACAACACACACTAGTGGAACCTGAAGTAGCTGGATTACAGGTAAGACTTCATGGGCTAAACAATACTTGTAACAAGCACATATCCTTATCAAGAAACAGAAACAAGCTCCCCTTTTATCCCTTCTTCTGGAACTAGACTGACAGCCACAAGAGAGCTTTCTTCACTGTGAAACTAAATGGGATACTATGTGGAGTAAATCATTAACGTAATGCAAAGAAAAAGACTATTCTACAATTAACCCAAATTAAAAGCCCAGTGGTATTTCCTGGAAAAGAAATACAATATATATATATATATATATAAAAGATGCCACATCCTTGCCTTTTGATGCTTGATTTTAAATACAGTCATGATGTCTTTCTACTTCATATAGAAGTAATTAAGCATTTGTTTTCCTGATGAGCCCAGAGCTACTCAACTTCCTATCATTCTTCTATTGACACAAGTTGTTTTTTTTTTTGAAAGAATAGAAACAGCTGAGTGAAGCAAAATACTCCAGAGAAATTAAAATGGCTACAATAATGTTTGTTTAGGGACCACAGTCAAAGTGAATCAAATATCTGATGTGCACAGTTGCCTGAGTCAGACTGAGGATGGATTTGAGAAGTTCTCATGCTTATGCAGTTGTCCAAAGCCCCCTTGTCTCTCCTTGACATGTTTTATTATTTTGACATTATATTCACTGCAGAAATAGAACAAGAGCTGGTGATCCATATTACAGTTGTGATCATAATCTTTCTAATAAATTGACATATGCCTTAGTCCTCAGCCAGCTGTGCTCCCACTTGCACACTTAGAGTCCTCAAAACTGACCATGACGTCACTGGGAAGAGGGCACATTGGCATACAGAAGCCTGTTGTACTCCATTTAGACCACTACAGTCTAGGTTGTCTGTATGGGCTGAGTACTCAGGGGATAGGATGGATTTTGCCCTCCTGTTTAGCCTCAAACAGTTTACCCGGTATTGCGGTCATCAGAGATTCCCCCATCCACAGCAGGGGCTTGAAGGGAGAAACAGAAGTGGCAACCCTCACTTGCCAGCCAAGGAAAAGCAGAACTTCCCAGCACTGAATTGCACAGACAAACCCTTTCATTTCTGGCTGAATGAGGCTTCCTTTTTCTTCCCCTTCACCTGCATCTCTACATTCAAGAACCTGGATGATGGAGGCCTGAAAATATGCCCACAGATGGATGTTGCAACTGCATTTGAAAGAGCTTGAGAAGATTAGTGTGAGAGATTGCATATCAAAAATAAATAAATAAAATAAAATAAAGCAAACAAACATGTCAGAGAAGATTCATAGTTTGAACTGATCTTTGCTTTATTTTCAAGGAATTATTCACACTGTCCTTGTCAAACTCATGGTACAGTTTACTTTTAGGAAGTAATGGTTCTACTAATACTATAATTTGTATCATAGCAGTTCAAGCCCTCACTCCCATTAAACTGAATAAAAGATGGTCCCAGCCCCTAACATCCTACAGCTGAAACATTTATTTCTATCACCGACCCCTTAGGAGCCTTGTTAGCTCTTTATCATAGGAAGCACTATCACAGAAAAGTGATCTTTCCAAGTTGGCTACTAGCTCCTTCCTCTCCTCCAGTGCTACTATTTTTAAGCTATTATTTTGAAAACAAAACAAAACAAACAAACAAACAAAAACAAAAAAACATACAGTTTGATAAATCTTTGGACGCTAACAGTCATGAGCCTCTGCGGGCACATTTCTCACCTAACCCTCCTTTGAGAAAGGTCTTCTTCTTTTAATCTTTTTCTTGTTTGGAGGATGCAGCATGAGCAGTAATCTCAGTCCTTGTCACTAGCATCTTATTAGGTTTCTGTAAGCATATCAACCATCCCATACCTTCCAATGCCCACAAGGAGGTCACCAAGACAACAGAGCCAGGTTCTTCACAGTGTTCCATGACAGGAGGACAAGTCAATGGATATAAGTCAAAACAAGCCAGGTTTAAACAGGATATAAATAAAAGCTTTTTCATGACCAGGACAGTCAAGCAGTAGAACAAGTTGTTCAGATAGGAAGTGTGATCTCCATCTTTCCAGGTTTTTCAAGATGCCATAAAACCCTGAGTAACCTGGTCTGACCTCATAGCAGACCCTGCTCAGAGCAAGAGGTTGGATAAGAGACTACCTGAAGTCTCTCCTATCCTGAATTATCCTGTGATCCTACTGCTTATTCACCACACACCTTTTTAACTGAAGCTTTTGCCAAACTTTCTTACCTCCAGACACATCAGATCCTAAACACGTTTTCAGCATTTTGATTAAAGGTTCCAAGACCTTTTCAAATAGTTACTGAAATAACATTTCAAAACAAATAGAAATAACTTATTTTATGATGATTTGGAGTGCAGGTGTTTTTGTTTTCTGTTATCATTCCTAGATAGAAAAAAATTACCGTCAAGGGCTAATGTTTTCCTGAAATAAATTATGGTACTTTGGGAGTTAAATATATCTACTCACAGCTATTTGATACATAAATGGACTAAATTATAGACAGAATTTTTAAAATAGAGAGGATCACTTACTGCCAAATGAAATTTAGGAACATAGAGGGAAGCAAAACAGAAAATCAAGAGCAATAATAGTCCAGGCTTTTTTCACATACAGCTAGAAGAAGCATTACCCATCACTAGGCAACACTTTCAATTAATTTGCTTCAAGGAGAGTGAGGAAGACAGCCAGGGAAAGTCATATTATGCAAAATGGTTTTTCAGCAAGCTTGGATGCCCTCTGTTTGTTCAGCACGTTCCAGGCTGGCTCAAGATGCATGATGTAGAAGCGTTCTCTAAGGCAGGTTGTGTATATAATATACAAATGGCTCCTCCCATGGGACTACATGATCAGATGTCTCCTCCCAAGCTACATGATCAGATGTTTTCCCAAATAACATAAAATGATTGGAAAAAAAAAAAAAATCCACTCTGGAAGCAAGCAATAGTCGCAGTGTGACTGCATAGCTCAGAAAAATGATATTATCATTAACTTAACAAGAAATAGTTTCCCATAAACTAAAGTTAGAGCTAACCTCTCAGTAAAACAGAGCATCTTTTATCTGAAAAATTACAGCACAAAACACACAAAATGAGTAGAGTGCTAATTATATGCATTAACCGGAGTTTCTTATAAACATATTTTAACACTATCCCCCTTCCCTCCCCACAATGAGAAATTCCATTAACAGCATTATTAGCTCTCCTTTAAATAGCTAATTATACCTAACTCCAGTGATAATGTCTAATTACTGGTTTATTCAGTCTGAGTGGTTTATAACATGATGAGAAATTACTCAGATGAAATTAGATCAAAGGGTAACATAGATGTTATTTGCATTTCAAACTGCCTTCGTAGGCAGAGGTGGAGCTGGAGGGGTTGAGGAAGGGAAATAGCAGCACGAAGGTACAACTACATTTCCACAAGCATCCAGCATCTGTTCCCTTCAGTCTCCTTCTTCCTCCACACCCACGTATGTGTGTGCTGCATATCTCAGAGAAACAAGCCAGACCAAAGCAGTACAAGTGTTTACCAGGGTTTCACAATGTGCCAAAAGATGGACGCAGTTATTCTCATGGCCTTTGGAAGATCACAAGATTAAACCTGAAGTAAAACACTTCAGCTGCATTAAACCAAGCCAGTCCTGCAGTTTTCAAGCGCCTCTGTAGTGTAACCATAATAAAAATTTGCTTTTCGAAATGGATGTACAACAGATGGATAATAAGTTTTACCTCATTATCCCACAGCAAAATGATGTGGGGTTTTTTATTTTTTTCCTATAAAAATAAAAAAGGAACAATTAGCACTCCTAGAAACTTGAATTGTTTCTCAGTCCACATGGGAGCTGATGTCAGGATAAGGTTGGAATAGTATGGAAATATCAGAATATGTCAGAATATTGGTGGAGAGAAGTTTAATAGGGCACTGAAATAAGAAGTCTCAAGAGCCTTGATATTAAATTGGGGGGGGGTGGGGAGCATTCCTCAGAAAGCTCTCTTCCATCAGTACTTTCTTGCATTTTCTCATTTGTGGAAATAAAGAGTGAGTGACAATTTTTCTTTTTTACACTTACCAAAGTTGTATAAGAAGCATCTTGAAGTAACTTCAATGAAAACTTATTATTTTTCTGTCGTAGTTGAAAGGGTAACACAAACATAGCCAGATTGTTCATTATTTCAGAGTGGGATGCAACGTTTATCCCACATCTTCATGTCACTGAGAAGATTTCAGCAAAATTCTGTGCTTTTTTCTTTTTTTAAGCCAGGTAGGTGAAAAAATGGTTTACTTTAGCTCAGAAAGACATCATTCAGTCTTTTGCAAAGACATCTGTCTTCTTCAGCAGCAGGATGTTTAATGCAAATGCTCGTTACACCAGATTGCACTTACATACAAAGACTGACTTGAGGACCCACTCCATTGTAATCAAGACTGATAACATCTTGGGGACAATTGCTTATGTGAGTAGTAACTCTTTTGTTCATGATTTAAAACAGGGGAGACATTAGACAATAGTTTAAGAGCATTTTGCTCATCTCATTCTTTGAGAGAGTTTGCAACATCCTCTTCCTTTGTGTCTGTCCTTTCAGAGATGCACAAGTATAAACTATTTTTCAGTGACTGGTCAGAAGCAGGGGAGTTGAACTTCATGCATCAGAGCATCAAATTAACAGAGGCAGGTCATGAATTATACAGATAGTTTGTCATTCACTTCCTGTACGCTGTACAGCTAATTAAGAGCTGTACTTTTCATATGAATTCTGTAATCACCCTGACATATGCTAACCAAGCATCCCATCTTTGGCTAGTATTATGCTCCATTATAGAGTGAAAGTTAATGGCAGTCTGTGGTTCTGACATTACTCTGAACCATAAAAATTAATAGCTGAAACTCCTGGTTCTTGGTGATCCTCTTCTGTGACCTCCTGCTTACCTTTGTTAAGAACATACAACCTCCTCCACCGGAAAGAACAAGCCCATCTGAAAGACAGTCCCACCTCATAGTCTCATGAAAAAGAATCCCTCTGCTTATTAAAAAAAAAAAAAAAAAAAAAAAAAAAAGGCAGGGAAATGATGACAGAAACAGAGTTGAGACCTTGGACCATCTTCCATGTCTGAGCATCTCACAGGTATGTTTGCTACAGACAGGAGGCACAGTGTTTGTTATAAACACAAACTGAACATGTTTACAGAGTGACCCATTGCACCCTAGCATCATCAATCATTGATTATTGATTAATCCTCCCTTGCACAAACACAGCCACCCTCTTAAGACAACAGACCGAAACACTGAAGTACCATATAGCATTGGATAAGCAGGATTTAGGCTGGACAACTTTTTTCAAAATGTATGCCTCATCAGTAACACACATCAGGACAATTTTTGCTTTAATTTTTCAGAACTGATTACGTTACCTACTGAGGAATGAAAAGTTTACATTCCCTCTTCTACAGTCATTACATCTCCGTTAAAAAGATCATTATTACTATATCAAAACCAAAATTAACTTTGTTCTATGCATGAATGATGCACTGCAGGATCCCATCTGCAAAATGTCACATGGGACTAGATTTCATCTTAATTCATGAGCTATAAGCACCCACCTTATGATATAATCAATTTAAATACAGTAACTAAGGAAAAGTAATGTACATGTGTTCATTGTTTCTAGGATCTCTATAAGTATTATATGAATGTTAAAAAAGTACAGAACCAAGTTACCCCGCAAGATTTTACTGGACAGCTACTGAATGTAGGACTGAATAAAAAGGCAGAAACAACATCTAAAACTGTTTTTTTTTTTTTTTTTTCCCAGTTGTCTTTAGCATAAATCCATTGAACTGATCCTCTGTAATTGTACCCATTCCTCCTACCGAACTGTAACCGCCCACATAGAAGAGGGGTAGACATAAAGAACTCACATTCTCACAACCTCTACTTATCCAGATAATGAGTCAGCCTGGAAAAGATTATAGACAAAGACTGGAACTGGTTTTTGCTAGCACATACTGTACATTTTTCATATCTACAACTCAGAAAAAGAAACCAAGGCATCTAAGCACATAAATTACACCAGTTATGTCTTAATCTCCCTTTTTAAAGCTTACTTCAAAGTCAGTTATATCTCAGTATCTTTTTTTCCCCCTTTAGCATGAATCAGTCACTTTAATAGAACACAGAAGAAGAAAAAGAGAAAAAGGCAAGGTGAGGAGATGGAGATGTATGTATCTCATCTGACCTTCTTGACAAAGACAAGGCAGAATCCATTAAGCATTTATATAAAATATTCCTTATTCTTTTTACAGCTCTTTCCCATCTCTCTCACTTTTGTGAGAAAGAAGATTTGCTGCTCTCTCATAAATCATTATCTCTCCCTGACGTGCTATGACCTATGCTCCACTGTGACTTTCAGTACTGATCTCCATTCTACTGGAGCAGAGACTTGTGGACAGAGGGAAGGAAGCACACATTTTTGCCACATAATCTCCAAAGCAACGTCAAATGATTATAATGATTTTAAACTTTCATGATTCTTCACTGTTTTCTGGCTTTCCCTAGGTGTGGCCACCAAATCCTCCTCTTTGACAAGTTATGACTATGAGCTTGATTTCTTACACAAAGGTATAAAAACCGATCCACGAATATTTTGCTAAGCACTGCACACACCACTGTATTGGTATCAGAGTGTATTGGATTATCACCTTGGCATGTCGTTCCTACTGAATTTACATGAAAGCATTCTACCACAAATGTGAATATCTCTCGTGTATTAAGATAGATGGGACAAATATCAAAAGATCTCCATATTCTGGTATTTCTGGTTGTTTACTGTCACTTCTGCCTGCACGATTTTCCCACAGATGCATGGAAAGATGCCAAAGAAGGTGTCAGGTGCCAAAGAAAGATGAAGGCTGTTTGATACCTAGCATTATTTACAAGCTGAAAGACAGACATTAGATAATTGTCACACGACAGAGCAATTAGGATTTTCAAAGAAGCCTAGGGGAACTGATGTCCACCATCCACTGAATTTCAAATGAAACTGGGCTTTTTTATTTTCTTTTTTTAAAACTATTTAAAGAAAAAAAGGTGAAGTCTTCAATAAATGGTTTAAGCACAAAAAGAAACAAACAGGCTTCTGTAGTCAATGGCTAGCCCGGAGTGCTATGGTTAAGCAAATAAATGTAAGCAAAAGAGGAACTGGTTCAAACAGAACAGCCACAAGGTTCTGCATTATTTAGGATCTACTAATCGTTAATAAGGGAATTTCTTAAATACAAAACTTCAAAATTTTGGGAGCTGACTGTAGTCTTTTTTCTCCTTCATATATCATGAAGGATACTAACAGTCTCCTCTCCATAATTTATCTTAAACAGACAAGTCCTTGTACAATATAGAAGCAACAACAACTCTGATTAATGCCTCTGTCACCCCATGCATTGATTGGTATTCCTCTAGTTGTTGGTCTCCCTAGGAAAACCCTTCAGAAGATGCAATTACTTCCAAGTGCTATGTCCCATGTAGCAATTACACCTACAGGGCATACATACCTCACTTTTCTGTATTTGAGGAGAGCTCTGCCTATCACAGAGTTACACTGCTAATTGAATAGGCGAATCCCAACCACTCAGCAGCCAGCGTGAAAATCCACAACCAAGCAAAGATGCAACGTAGGGCGCAGCCCCTTGGTAAAATGAAGGTATTGCTTCTGTTTTCAGATCATATACACAAGAGCTTTAGGACAAGAAGCCAACTTTTATTGTGTTCATAAAACTTTCCATAGCGTGATTTCAAGTGATGTTTAAATCCCCAGTCCTTACTGTAATACAAGCAACAGCCCATCATGAACACTCGTAGTGAAAGAAAGCACCTTGAGTGTGCATTTATGAGACTGACAACCAACTTTACGTGCTGCAGTGCCATATGGTCAGAGCTAGCCCTCCTGCCCAAAAGGTGTCAGTGCTGATTTTTGTTCTACCTAGTCATTTAGAGCCATTAGCTAAGGCCCATCCCCATGCTAGGGAGAGTCTTATTCTGGGACCTTAAACAAATCACCTGCTCTCACTCCTCTGTGCCTTAGTTCTTAAGTGTAACATGGAGATAAAACTCATTCCAGTTCACAGAAATACCATGCAAGTTAACTTTTCCAAAATGCAGTGAAAGCTTCCAATACACTGCTAGGTTTCTTTAGAAATACAGTCTCATGGCTATTGCTGTTCAGGAATGGGTGACGTTTCTTTTGGCTGTTTGTTCACTCATAAGGGGGGAAAAAAGTCTTGGTGAATTATAAACACATTACTATTCACCTCAGTTACAGCCTTGTCTCTCTTCCGTTGACCTCTCCTCATTACTCAACTTCCATCAGCAAACATAATCGCCTATCACTGCTCCTTGGCACTGCAATGAGCCACCTACCCCTTCAATTCATTTTTTGGAGGCTGTCAGTTTTGATTCCTTGCCTCAAAATGTCATCTTTATCTTTGGTGTTATGCCATTCTTACTTCACAGGGAACTTAAATGCACCATTCAGGAAAGCATGCTTTATTGTGAAATAAACAACCATTATTTTATGTCACAGTCTTGCTCTCACAGGAGTGATGATTAATCCAGACTCCAACTTAAGAAGTCTTAATGGTGAGTATCTACAGGTTTATCACTAGAACCAGCTCACAAGGCATGTAGCATGATGCACCTAAGGCTGAAAACAAAACTGGCACACAAGACACGTTGTCCCAGAGCCCATAGCCTTCATGTTTACACATGACTGTGCAAACTGCTGTTGTAGTTGGTTTGCCATACTTCCAGGAGCCTGACTTTTGAGGAAGCAGAACAAGTTTAATCAAAACACCAGCCATAACCCATCCCAGGACTTTGTAGGATAATTTGTTCCAAGTATTTCTTTTGTGCACTTAAGAAGCACATCAGAAACACAGACAGAGAATCACCAGATGCAAAGAAACAGCTGTTGTACCTACAGCCTAATGTGAAGAGGAAGCACCAGTTTGGGGGACCTACACGGGCTCTTAATTGGCAACAGAAATGGCCATATGTTTTAGGAACAAAAGTGTCAGTGTCTGAGGAATTTGTAAGGCAGCAGCAACATGGTCATGATTCATGTGCCCGGTATAGGACAAGTACGTTGGCTGATGGCCTGACCCTTGCTCACAAAGAGCTTACAGACACTGTCTCTTCATTTGAAATAATGCCCTGGAAAGGCAGAAGTGATGGTGCATCTTTAACTAGATATTGCTTCTTATCTAGGAGCTGCACCTTTTACTCTTACAAAGATTACAAAAACAAAGGAGATGCTCTTTCAGTAATGAGAACAGAAGGCTCTTAAGGTGTCTACATCCTCTCTTTCCCCCATTAATAAAAGCTTTAGTTAATAACTTAACCTATCTATTGTTTCAAGGGCAAAACAGTAGTCATTTTAAGATGTGTAGACAATGATGAATTTTGGAAAGCTCCAAACTTTTCTCAGCCTTTGCAATATTCTGCTTTTTAGATTAACCTCATATCATTTCTATTCTCTTTTTTTTTAGATAAAAGCTTTTGCTAGAAAACAGCAGAGCGCAGTGACTTCCAAGGTGTCTGTTCAGTTCTAGATACCAGCTTAGCGACAGCACAGAAAGACGTTTTTGAGAGATTAGATGGCCTATGCTTTTAAAGTATCTGCATTTGAGCACCACAGAGTAAGCAGTCACACGTGAAGATCTTGTCTAATGTACCTAATGTCCTACTGTTTTGTCTCTTTATGTCACCATTTACTTCTCTGGGGATTGCAGTGTGCATGACATGATGTTAAAATATCCATGGCTTGGAACACTCCAACATCTTGGGGCATGCATTCATTCAAAACAGAATAGAGACATTTGCGCATGGACTTGAAGAAAGGAAGAACTAAAGCAACAGCCAAGGCCTGTTTCAGCACAATCCAAATAAAAAACAGCCCCCATGAGACAGATACATTCCTTGCAATGGAAGAGAGCAGCTGTACAGAATCTTTATTTAGAATAATTTTTTTCTCATCTTAAATTCCTACCAGCTATCATCTCATCTGAACAGTTTCACCCAGAGTGCTCTATCTGATCTCTGTAGAAAACTTTTACAGGTTTTTACAAGCATACATTGACATGGATTTTCTGCTTCACAATCCATCCAGGCCTCAGCCACAGGTGAGTTAACGGATTTGCAGGACCGAAATCCTGTGTTTGCAACATATCCTCATCACATGTCAGCTACACCCCAAATGAGAGCAAGAGCACAAGAACTCCTTTCTGTGTCAGACCTGTACATTATTTATCATTCCTTTCATGGCAAGCTGATCTCCAAAACTCAGGTTTAAAAAGTTGATGAGGCTTGCTAGCCCCAGAGAAATCTAAGCTCTCATGGAAGACTAGACACATTTGGTAGCACTCCAGATACACGGAGGAATTTTAGTGTATGTTTTCAGGATGACGTGCCATTTGTCAAAGTCAGTAAGGGGAATGCTACCAAAGACCGATTCTTTCACTGCATTTTGGAGATGTCTCATGATTTGAGCAAACTGTTGACATAAAAGAAGCTGGGTAGGATACTGAGTTACTCATTCCTGAAATCCATGATCTGTGTAGTTAAAAAAAAAAATAAAAAAATCACATATACAGAGCAGCTGTTTATCTGTGGCATGCAGTTTCTCAGACATTTCTTATCACCTCAATGCAGTGTACAATCACTTCCAACTAAGAAATGCAAAAGAATTGCACACAGTTTCTCCTTCCAGGGTGTTGGATATAAAGAAACAGAAGATTGGTGGTGACCCTGGTACTCTTACAGGGAGTTTTGCAAAATTTCACAGGAACAATTACAGTTTTGGAACTGCTTTATGGACAAGTAGATATTTCACAGACTGGCTAAATTAATTCCATTTATATTTCTCCTTTTGATCACCTGGATTGAGAGGGTTTTGCCAGATGTAGGTCACGCAATAGGCTGTTTTTAAAGGCGCTCTTGGCGTGATAGGATAACTGTATCCTGCTAGGTGGTCAGTAGAAAGGGCCATTTCCTGGAAGACTGAAAAAATTAAATCACAGTATGTGTTAACTTCAGGCACAAGAGGATAAAAAAAGATGGAAATGTTAACTAAAATTGAATCATTTTTGCTGACATTCTACATTAGCCAGATTGTGTCCCCATATTTGAGTGCAGACAGGTAATTCTGTAAGGGAGGAAGAAATTAGCTGGTATACAGACATGCAGGCAAAGAAGCTTGAAAGAGTGCTAAAATTAAATAAATAAATAAAATAATAATAATAAATAAAGCCAAGCACTGAGGCATCAGGAAACACCAGAACCAGTGTTATTTATACAACCTCAGCTAAACCACCCTGTAAGAATGCATTATGTCAGTGTCTTTAGTTAAGTGAACACACACTGTTCCTCCCCCCATAGGGCTCCAGCCTCATTCAGTGTGCGGAACTGGCAGCTTCCAGTTTGATGGACATGTAATCTTTTGCTTTATTGCCTAGCATTTGACCCTTCTTCCTGCACCACAGGTAAATTCTAGTTTGCAAACAAAATTCCTTTTCCCTGTCAGCTTTTCAGGAGCATTTCTTACAGGATTTTTGTGAAGTTAAATCTACTGTATTGACAGGAGGTAAGAGGTAGGGCTATTCCCATTGCACAGAAGGGGAATGCCAGCACAGAGGCGATCCTAAATTCAGCAAAATGTGAGTTGCTTAAGATAGATACTTTCAGTATATGTATTATTCATACTCCACTTAACTATGCACAAAGACTAAGGCATTACGCTGAAATTTCTGCAATTTATTCGAAGTTTACTTCGAATGACTTCCCATTAAATGTTTCAAAACTGCAAGTTATTGATGGAAAGCTGTGTCTGGTTTCCCTCAGGAAATGAAACGTATACAGTTGTGCCATCTGCCTCTCCATGTGCTGTTAATGCTCCTTCCACCTCATTTCTGAACCTATTGGCTGGTTTCAGACAAAATTGGCAGAGAAAAAGGTCTCTAAGTGAATGCCTCTAAGCCTAATAAAAACTGGCAGCTAAGTAGGGAGCAAGACCTAAATTACAGCCTCTGCTGAGAGAAAGGAGGTGAAACCTCTCCTGCTCCCATTCCGACAGGCAGCGACAGAACCCAGCCAGCATAGGCAGCTTTGAACCAGCCGCTTGTGAGAGGGCACTGAGCACACGCGGCTAAAATCCACATTCTCCTTTGAGAAGCTGTGTTTTCATCTGGCGAGATGAAACGGGGAAGCAGAAGAGTAAAATCAGCTCAAAGACACGCAGTAATGAGCACATGCCTGCAATGATCGCTTACCACAGGGCTGTGCTGCGCTGCCAGCCCAACGCCTCCCTCTTCTATCGCTGCCAGAAGAGGCACTTGGAAGCAGCACAGTCGTCGCTGCCAGAAGTGCCAGCATGCTTTCCAAAGGATGCTCTGGTGCTCAGCTGACAGGACACTAGTACAAAGAGCTCTCCAAGAATAAAATAGACCTGTCCCAGTCTTTTCCAAAAGCCAACCAAATATACCACAACTCAGAGGAGGCAAAAGAAACTGTTGTTGGGAAATCAGCTTCCAAGCACAGCAAAGCTTTTAAATAAAAAGAAAGCACGTCCATTTCTATTAGCATTTCTGTTTCCAAATTTCCTGGGTTTAGCGCTTGTGTGAGGAACTGGCACTCACCCCTAACACCTTCCCTTCAGTCTGCCTTGACCTCTAGGCAGTCAGCTCTACAACACAGCCCTTTCCCCTGTATGACAGCCAGAAATTCCCCCGCGCCTGCCATCCCCTTCTTGGAGACCCTGCCTGCAGGGAACTGCAGTGTGGCCTCCATGCTGCTCCTTTCATCAGCACTAAACTAGTGAGACTGTAGGGGAATAACAAGGTGACACAAATGGTGCTGTGCTTTTCCCTGACTACAGGGAACCTTTACCAAGGCTGCTGTAACATTTACAAAGCAGGCAATGAAAGATGTACCATTTTCCTCAGCCTAGAGGTGTTTAAGTCATCCTAAATACACTTTTAAAGAAAATATTACTGTAATCACAGGAAGATTTGGCTGCTTTTAGTATAAAAATTATGCCTAGATATGGCAATGCAAGTGCTTTAGGCACAAAAAATTAAGGAAAGACACATCCAAAAAATAAATGTTAATGGCACCATGGCAGTAAATCCACACACTCTCAGGTACAGATAGCCTTTCAGATCTCTACCTACTGTATAGAAAGCGGAGCCTAGAGAACAGCCAAGGAGGCGCCAGCCACAAACAGTGCAATGCTGACTGCTGCCGCTGAGCTGCAATGAGGGCAGGTCTATTTGACATTCCCCACCTAGAACCTGCAGATTAAATGTGATCCAAGGCCTTACACCTCTGCCTGTCTCCAACACCATATGACTGGGGTTAAAAGGACCAAGTCCACTGCTTGCTTCAGCTGTTTCTTCCATACAGACTGATTACTGTGGGTGAATGCACCTCACAACTAGAGGAGTTTTGTAGGGCCGGTATTCCCATTTGTTGAAGCTGATGGAAGTTGTGCTATTGATGATGGAATGCAAGAGTGAGCACAAAGAAGGAAAACTTGGGCAAGTGAAGGCATGAGAGAGCAGTCAGAAAGCCTCAGTTTATGAAAAGCAAAGATACTTCAGAAGGATGGGTTTTCCTTTCCAACAATTTCCTCAGGCAACAGCTGCTTTCAGCTCCACAGCTCTGCAAACTGCCTCTGTCAGTGAATTCATCTCAAAGGTCCCAGTCAAGAGAGGGCTGTCTGTCAGATAAATCTAGTAAAAAAAAATAACTTGGTCCTTTTCTTCATGAAATAATGGCATTCAGTGTTGAAGCTGAAACCTGCTTTGAACAGTAGAGCAGAGATACCAGCCAGGCCATTCATCTCTCAGGACAGGTCTCCAAACAGAAAAATACCACTAGTCCCAAGAGGTTATAACTGCAGTTATTATCTTAATCTCCTCTATTCTATGCGTACTTGTGATTGGATTTAGAAGCAAAACAAAACAAAGCACTTAAAATGGGGTTCACAGATAACAGAAACCCACTATAACTGGCTCTCCTAGCTGGGTTTTCTAATTGCCAAGTTGTTCACAATAGATGCCAGAGCAGCTGGCTCTGTTTCCAGAGCAATAGGAAAAAGTTAACTAGGATTCGGTTCCACATGACAGTCAACTGGAAGGCCTGGGAAGGCATTTTATAGGAGAAACACACTTTGCAAATGGAGAGGGAAGGAGAAACACCAAAAACTGAACAAGTGAAAAGTAGATGGGAACTTGAACTCTCTATACTCAGCATTCCAGTTTGGTTCACAAAAACTCTGGCACAAACCCTGTGATGTAGATCATGTGGACCATTAGGAATAAGTGCAGTAATAAGTAATATCACCCCATCTTATGTTAGTTTATGTGAGAAAATCACACTAAAAAATAAAATAAATAAATAAATGATTCATGCTCCTAGATTTACATTTGATTTCCTTCACAAATTCAGTTCAAACGTGGCAAAATGTCTTCTGACCTGTAAGCTATGTGACAGTCAAACAAACTCAGACAAGATCTCAGCTTGAACAGCAGTTTTGTTGCCTAGTGTTGGTGGGATTCTTGAAATAAATAAATAAATAAAATCCATCGCACTACATTTACCCCAACAGTTAGCAAGAAATCCAAGGAGATCACAGAGCAGAATTTAGTTAGTGAACAGTCTGCTACTGTTAGACACGTGGAGCAGGTAACCCACAGCAACTCTCCAGTCATAAGGAGAATGTTGGAAGGCAGGCAGTGAGAGAAAGATGCAGTTATAAATGGTTTATTTGAAAGATCACCTTTCAAGTGAAACTGTATTCTATATTGAACTCCATGCTTACTTTTTTGTGTTGATAAGATAAGAGAAATCTCATTTTACTCAGTGCTGGAAGAATGGATTTTGATGGCAGCTTCTGAAACAACTGAGAGGTGGACACCAAGATCTGCTGGAAGATATACTTTCTTCTGCAGTGAGCACCGGCACACATTTTGACTTGAAAAGCTGCAGTATGCTTCAGCAGCAGATACCCATTTGGACTCTAATCTGAAATATCATAAAAATTACTATAACACTTCCAAATATACTGGTACACACGTTATCCTATGCTCTGTTGCATTATATCTCACCATAGCAGTTGAGATAAATGCAATAGAGAATGACTATTTTATTGAAGTACTGAGATCATGAAACATGTTTATATATGTGTGTGTGTATATATATATGTTCTTGATTCATAGATCTATCTGATAATCCTTAATAGAAACTGAAGTTAGCTGATTATCCAGTAATCTAAGAGCATGATCCTCTTAGTTTTATTTTCCATGTTGTTCAGCTTGCTAACTCTTTTCTTTTTCCTTCCTTTCTGCTACTACCTATTTCATTAGAAGGCAAAGGTTCTGGTCAGGTCCTTGAGGAACTTAGTGCTCAAACAACGGAAATCATGTCATAGTCGTCTTAGAGAAACATACACATGAGAATGTGCCCCTGCAGACATAGCCATTATTGAAGATGACACAAAGCTGGGTATTTTAAGGCATTGTTTAATTTAATTGCTAGTACCCATTTTAATATGCAAGAGCTCTATTTCTACCATGATGAGCAATAATGCAGAATCACAATGTAAAAAATTTGCAGAATATATTTTCCCCACACACACTTTGTTGAAACCACTGAAGATATCTCACTTTAACAGCTGCAGACTTGGCCCAGAAATATGACAACAGATTACAGCATGGCACCAAACCAAATGTCCCATCATTAATTCCCCTGATAACAGCCTCTGCCATGACAGTAAGTTCTTTGGGATAGGAACAGCCTCTGCAATTGCCTTTCATGACACAGTTTTGATCTGCAGTAGAAAGTATAGGGCCAAACATGTAATAATAATATGTCTGTGACTTCTCTGAAGTTTTCCCATGCTAACATTAGGCTTGACACAATGGTACAGGATCCAAGAAGAAAGAAAAATACAAGAAATTGTGGAGAGAATGAAAGCAACCTAATCGGTGGTTATTAAACAGTGCTTTAGTGCACATGCACAGTATGTAAGCACCAGCAACAAGCACTTCAAAATGAACTACAGCAGAGGAAAGATGATTTTTTATGTAAGAGTGTTCCTACTGCTTTATACATAAAAGTCCATTCATGTTAAATTTTAGGTTTCATGCAGGCATGAAACAGATTGATCTTTACCATTTTCTAGCTCTTTTCTGAGATTATAAGCATGGATTCAGACAGTCTGCGTAGGCACTGGGGATATCCCATCCAAGAGTCCAGCAGGGTAAATTCCTAAGGGCCATGGCTGCAAGGACTCTGCTTGTACTGGACCCAAACCTGGCTAGTGTAACACAGATCATTACAAGGTCATCCCGTTGGGTTCTGGCAATTATCAAATCTCTGGAGGGCTTCCTCTACATGCATGCTCCTCTTCCCATCCTCAGAATTTTAGCCTGCTCTTTATGGATGCTACTAGTTCACATCTGCTCGATAGACCAGTATGGCAAATATGGGGGGCTAAGTAAGGGGAAGCAGGATTGTTTTCATTAGGACATGCAGATGGGGAAAGCTCCAAGCAGGAGGTGGACCACAGGCCTATAGGTCCTGTATGCATCAGCATCTAACACACCTGCTAGAAATAGCCAGACTACTCTCCAGTCTCATGTCCAGACCTGCAAAAACATTCAACAAAAATAGTCTGTCCATGTAAGCAAGCTGGTGCATTGAATAATAAAGGCTGGACATACTGGATTTTACTTTACAGAGAAAGCTCTCCACTGATTAAAGCAGCTTGCACCTGTGATAAAGGGTAATGCATTTATTTTCTCCTACCCACGGTGATTAAAAATTACTTTCTACCACTTAAAACATACAAAATAGTTCAGGATAAACTGCACAGACCAACAAATGCAATTCTTCCTGCCCCCGTGACAAGGGGCTCTCCTTAGAAACATTTCTATTTCTCCAAAGGAAAGTGTCTCCGTCATGCACAAGGAAAAACATCTGCTTCTGACAGTGTATAAACAGCAATATCTGTATCTCTGGTGACTGAAGACCAATAAGAGCAAACCAAATTCTGCTTAGACCTTTAATTATGCCAGGAAAAACAATGTCTGTGCAAGCTGTTTTGGCATGCATGTCCAGAGCCCAGCAGCACTGTGACTAGGCAGACAATAGTTCACACCAGGTTTGCATTGGAGTGCTGTTTTTCTGTTTTGCAGCACTCCCTGCATACAAATTGTTCCACACAAAATCAAAGAAAACAAGATCTAGGAGTATGCTCCAAAAGTGGAATTTTGCTTTGACTGCAAGAGAAAAGTGAATGACCACCACACTCTCCCTTGCTATCATTATTGACCAGCACAATATAAAGTGGAGACCCTGGTCAACGACATTTGCCTATCATTTGCTTTTATAGGTTATACCACATCTGTTTAAGGATCTTGGATAAACAACACCTGGCTTTAAAATACAATATATTGCCTCTTTATCAACATCACACATTTTCCTTACCTCCACCCAGGCCTAGTTAGGTTGTGCTCTTTAGCTCTACTTTGGAGCTCTGTTTCAAGGGCTTTTACAAGTCTTCTGGAAGTGCTGAGGATGAGGATACGGGCTGCGCAGGCCAGGTGGGCAAACTGCAAAGAGTTGATGTCACTGTCCTCTGGTCCCCCCAGATGATGTAAATAGGCCCAAACTGGAAAAACTTCATTCAAGTCAATGTCAAAAACATTCAGACTGCTGCAATGCAACTGTAATGCAAACTGAAATGCCATGGACTTTCTTTTGTGCCTCCTGTAGCCAGTGAAATGGGCAAGGATTTGGCCCTTTGTAGTGCAGGAAGAAAGCACTAATTACTTTAAAAAGTTATATATATATATGCTT